>JASAMX010020384.1:0-18312 GCA_030248175.1 Microlaimidae sp. YZB2_3 | reverse complement strand
CACATTTTATGCAACTGAAATTTCAACACGCTGGAATCAAACAATTTTAGGCAACTGAAATGTAACTAACTAAAATGTAATATCTATGAAATTTAACACACATTTTCACTTTAAAATTTCACATTTTACAAAACTGAAATGTTACAAACTGAAATGTAACAAATTTAACGCAACTCAAATGTAACTAACTAAAATGTAATATCTATGTAATTTACCAAGACAATACACATTTTCACTTTAAAAATTTCACATTTAATGCACCTGAAATGTCAACAAACTAAAATGTAATATCAATCTAATTTAACAAGACAATAATGAATGTCTATGTCCGCTTTAGTCGCTTTCCTGCTGATCAGAAACAACACTCATTTGACCAGATTCTAAGACCGTATATCAAAAGTATGCCATGGGCAGTTTCTGGGGTGAAGGATGCTGAGTGTCTCTGGCCCCGCTGACCTTTTGTGACCCTGATTTCACTGTATTCACTGTGGTGGTTGTACCTGAAGAAGATTTTCATCGTAGTGCCTTTTCTGAACAGAAGGCTCTTTATCTTTAGCCAACTTACTGTTTTACGAGTGGGGTCCTTGTTTCTGTTCTGTATCAATCGCTCTGCCACGTCTTTAGCATCAATGAAATCAGGATGGTTCAATCTTACTACTTCGTAGAATGGTGGGTTTTTCTTCATTCCTCGAATTATCCACCTCCCATTCAAGCCATTCAAAAAATTTTCTGGAATTTCTTGGCGTTTTCAATCACGCTGTGTACAAAATGACACTTCCATAATAAGTGTGCCCCGATTCCAGATAATTCAATGAGATTTCGTCAATGGGCAACATTTCCACAGCCATCAGCATTAAAGCAGCCAGATTCTTATTGCGCTTTTGTCCTCCACATGTATCAGACCACATAACTCTACCACTTTCTTCTAACCAACTACTCCAGATACTTCCACACACATGTTGCTATTTCACTGCTTCCTCGCCCGCCTTCATTCTCACCCCACAGATTTCACTTGTTTTGTTGTTCCATTATGGACAGTGAAGTTATAGACTGACAATTTTCTGGGGTAGTAGAAGACTGAAACATTTGAATACGGCAGTTGGAGCACAGCTTCTAAATCCATGGTTGCCATTACTCTGTTTGTTGGGTCTTCTTTGGCTCTCTGTTTGGATACCTTTTTAGCCTTCTGACACTCATCTTTCATTTTAATGTGGGCTTCATATTTGCTTTTGCTCTGTTTATCTTTCTTATTTTCAAGCTTGGCACACGTCGAGCACACATCTTTCTTTGGGCGCCAGAAACCCAGGTTGAAATTTGAACAGAAATAATGCTCAAACCTTTTTTCACTTGCAATTCTTAACTTCTGCTCTCGACCTTTATTCACTTCATCGGCTGCTACTGTATAGGAGTGCCACACATCGCTAATACTTCTGAAACCCACTATATATTTCTTTTTGGTCAATAATAAATGAAATAATACATTTAAAGAAAATGAGATAAGCACAACCATAACTCATTCACAAGAAGTGTGGTCAGTAGATCGTAGTGTAAAGTATTTACAATGTTTGTTGAAACATAGTAATAAATCAAGTTTTGCATCTATATACCAATCTGAGCTTACACACTTTATTAAGTGAAAAAGCTACAAAAATAAGACTTCAATAATAGTAAAAAATATAAACTAGCAAGACCAACCTTTTTTTAAATGGGTGGAATGATCAAGGTAACCCATTATTTAGTCACACAAACATATTGAAGTATTATATTGCGAAAATACATAAAGTAAGCAAATGTAAACATAATAAATAGTGTAGAAACTAAGCTTTTAGCCGCCTTGGCGCACCTGGTTGAGGTACACATAACTGGAGCAGAAGAAGTAACAGCTGGGCAGAACCACCAGTATCTTGAGTATAAAGGATCTTGGAGGGATTGGCAAATCGCTTCCAAGATTGTGACTGAAGCCAGAGTTAACTGGGCCATCCTTAGCTTTGCACCGTACAAAGCAGCTGGGTCAGACGGGGTTTTCCCAGCATTATTGCAAAAAGGATTAAACCATCTGTGCCCAGTGCTGTGCAAACTCTTTAAAGCATGTATAGCTTTAGGCTATATACCAAAAACATGGAGAATGGCAAGAGGAGTCTTCATTCCTAAACAAGGCGAACCTAATTACTACCTGGCCAAGGCACATAGACTACTCAGCCTAACTTCATTTATGCTTAAAACTTGTGAGCGGTTGGTTGACTGGTTCATAAGAGATGGGGCACTAAAACAGTACCCATTGCATAAAAATCAACATGCTTATCAGGCGGAAAAATTGACTAAGTTGGCTCTTCACTGCTTAGTCAACCACATTGAAAAAGCATTTGAACATTGCGAGTATGCTTTAGGTATAATACGCAGCAGTGGTGTGGTGGCCTAGATTAGAACTGGGAATTGCTAAAAGCTTGTTTGGACAATTACAACGCCAGGCATGTCTTAGCATAACTGGGGCTATAAGAACAACACCCACAGCGGCTATGGAAGCATTGCTTTATCTTGCACCCTTGGATATTGTCATCAAAGGGGAGGCAATATCAACCAGCTATAGGTTAGGTATAGCTAAACAATGGCAGACAAGAGGAACAAATAGAGGGCACTCTAAAATCAAGCAGTTGGCATTGAGAGAAATCCCAATGCTAAATCTTGAGAGTGACCACATTGTCCCTGTCTTCAAGTTTGAAAGGAACTTTAAAGTTGAGTTTCCTAGTCGACAAGATTGGAACACTAACAAAGATGTCATTCAACCTCAATCTGCTATGTGCTGCTACACAGATGGCTCAAAAGCAGAACAACATACTGGGGCAGGATTGCATTTCACATTTGCCATGGAAGAAGATTTCTTTATTCCATTAGACAAAAATCCAACTGTATTCCAGGCTGAAATATATGCAATCTTGGCCTGTGTTACAAATGCTGTTGTGCAAACTGCACAAAACAAAGAAATTTGTATTTTCTCTGACAGTCAGGCTTCACTCAAGGCGCTTCTATCTCCTCAGATATTATCTGGGCTAGTTATGAGGTGCTATGAGATGATTACCAGATTGGCTAGAGAAAATGATGTAAAGCTTCTGTGGGTACCTGGACACAAGAGCCATGAAGGAAATGAGCAGGCTGACAAGCTTGCTAAAGAAGGCACAAACCCTAACTTTATGGGCCCACTTTTACATGTGGGAACATCAATTGGGGTGGCAAAATCAGCCATCAAAAAATGAATTATGGCTCAGCATGTCAGATACTGGCAAAATCTTGACGCATGCCAAGATACCAAAAAGTATGTCATTGAGCCAAATATTTCCAGAGCTAGGCAATTGCTTGGTCTCTCAAGAAAGGAGTTACGCCTTGTCATTGGGCTTTTAACTGGACATAGTCCTCTCAAAGCTCACTTGAGAACAATTGGAGTAGCCAATGATGGGCTCTGCAAACTCTGCCAAGAGGAAGAAGAGACAGCAACTCAGTTCTTGGAACAGTGCTATGCACTGTCAGCAATAAGGTTTAAATCTTTGGCAGGGACCCCTTATGCAAAAACAGTTTGAGGGGCGTCTGTTGTTGATTTTAAACGATTCATAAAAGAATCAAAACGATTTGAGGAAAACCACTCCTAGGTGGTTCCAGGACAGAGTGTAATGAGCCTAATGCAGGCTTGAACCCAGGGCCCCTTAACACTAGGGTACCGCCCTCTTACTATCTATCTATCTAAGCTTTCTGAAGCAAGTAGACGAGCTTTGATAGGCATATGACCGCAATAACTCATTAGCCATTATTACTAAAACATAAAAATAATTAAAACTAAAAAAGAGGTGTTAATTGACTAAAAGAGGTGTCAATTACTTTCTAAAGCCCGAAAATAATGAGTCACATTATAATCCGCAATGAGTCAAATACTTGTTGACTCTTTTTGTCACAATGAAAATTATATTGCTTTACAATCCACAATGAGTCAAACACTTGTTGGCTCTTTTTGTCACAATGAAAATTATATTGCTTTACAATCCACAATGAGTCAAACACTTGTTGGCTCTTTTTGTCACAATGAAAATTATATCACATTAAAATCCACATTGAGCCAAAAAGTTGTTGGCTCATTCTGTCCTGAATAAAAGAATGAGCCAGAATTGTTTAATTCATTATGTCAATATGGCTGAAAAATTCAAACCAATGTGGCTCGTTCTGTAAGCTGAGTTGCTCATTTGGCTCAGAATGAAACTTTCATTTTCTACCCCTTTTAGCTTCATTTGAATTTGGCTCTTTATGTCACAAGATGCTAAATGTGGTTCTGAACCTAAAACGTTAAAAAAAAAATTTTTGAAATTTTGCATGTGGCTCATTATGTCAGAGCAACGACGATAGGTATTTTGCGTTTCTCGGATTTTAACCCCCCCCCCTAATTTGGGGTTTAACCTCCCCCCCACTCCGGACTAACTTGCCCATGTATGGGGTAAACCCACTTCTTTGAAGCGACACCTCCCCCCCCTCTTTCCCGGCTAAGATTACCATTTTGACCTAACCTTTTCTAAACCCCCCTTTCCTACCAAATCCAAAAGATTGGTTGAATTAAACGCGAAATGTTATAAACGCTAGTTTACAAGGCTTATGTATTACTCTCTCAGTCAGTTTGTGAACAGGATTTCGTTAACATAGTACATTAGATTGTCACGGTTTATTATCTTCTACCATAATGAAACTCACATTTTCTTACCATAAAGCATTTTCTAGCAGTTTTCAAAATTTATCCGTGGAAATTATTTCATATAGAGTGTTTAAAGAAACTTTACATTTATGATAAGAGTTGAAATCAGATTACGAATAACAACAACATTTTGTAACCTTACTTGGCCGCAACTTTCGTGTTTATAAAATAACGAGAGTCTGGCAATACACTTTACTACATCCACTTGTTTATTCATGACTATTACTGCAGCAGTACCCAAACCAGATTGAACAGCTACTAACGCGTCAAAATCCATCATGACATCATCACAAATGCTAAAACGTCATTATTATTGTGTTGTGACTTTTTTAAAATAAAACTTAATATTAATACCACAAAAGTTGGAATTACACAAAAGTGGGAATATACACGCCAAAGTGAAAATACTTTTTGATTTACTAATTTTTTTATATTCAGCGCATTTTTGGTTTAACATTAAAGGAAAAACATAAACGTACTGCTTAGGTAATAAAGGAACAGAAGATCCTCCTGGTATTATGGCTTGAAGGTTATCCCATCCACCGATAACACCACCAGCGTGTCTCTCAATGAGTTCTTTTAACGGTATCGACATTTCTTCTTCAACTGTGCACGGAGCGTTCACGTGACCAGAAATACAAAATAACTAAAAAATTGTAGTAAATGACGATGGTTAAACTGATAAAAAATAATAAATATATTATAAAGGGCCTTCTAATTTTTTTTATTCTTGTCGTTAAAAAAAGAAGACAATTTCGAATAATTTTTTAAAAGCTTTACTCCCGAAATTTCTTATTCTTCTCGTTTCTGTGAATATCTGTATCCTAAAGGTAACATGGAGGTATGTACCTTGGTTCCGGAGTTCCTTTGCCGTCCGAAACTGGCAAACCATTCTCCGCCGCGTCTACAGATGGTGGGCGCCACGGCCACCGTTTCCACGTTTGCCACTGTGGTCGGAACCCCGAAGGCCCCGATGTCGGCCGGGAACGGGGGTTTCAGCCGCGGCTTCCCCTGTTTTCCCTCCAGCGACTCTATCAGCGCCTGAAATTTAGTACTATAAAATGCTTATGTTATTAGTTATTACTACCACACTAATAAACCCTAAGCAGGATATGAACAATACACAACCACTGGTAATTTAATTTTTTCTAAAATTTGAAAAATGTTGAGTTTACTTAGACGTAAAATTCGATAGTGAAAATTTTGAACCTTAAAAATACAAAAAACTATTCTGAAAAACGATTGGGGGATTAAAGATTAAAATTTTATCTTTATGTTTTATCTTGTTTATAATATTTATATTTATTTATTTATATTCAGACATCAATAATTACTATAATTTTTAGAAATGATTTAATCGTTAACAAATTGATCCAATTTTAAGATTATAACTATTACAAACGCTGAGTTAAGAAATTTATAAAATGTAATTTTATTTACCGTCTCTTCCCCGCAGATGTAGGCGCCAGCCCCTCGGTGCATAAAGATATCGAAATCATACCCGGTTCCGCAACTATTTTTCCCAATCAAACCATTATCGTACGCCTAAAAATAAGCAATTGCTAGCAATTGCAAAAGTGACAAGAGAAAAAATAAACAAGTATTGATTTATGAGCAAATTCTTAAAAGCGCTTTAAAATTACTAATAAATTGAAGTATTTTACCAAGGTAGCTTTTACCATAGCTTGCCAGTCCATGCTCATGCATGACTATGACACACAAAAAACTTACTTCTTTGATGGCGATTTGCATGTTGTTGGCTTCGTTTAGAAATTCTCCTCTGATGTAGATGTAGGCGGCTCTGGCCCCCATCGCCCGCCCCGCCACCAGACAGCCTTCCACCAATTTGTGGGGGTCGTGGCGCATTATCTCTCGGTCTTTGCACGTGCCCGGCTCCCCTTCGTCCGCATTCACCACCAAATACCTCGGTCTATAATATTTATTTTATCCTTTATAATAAAAAAGACAGACACTGTTTAGAGGCGTATTAATGGACATATGGAATAGGGGGATTAACAAACAACCCCGTCTCAGCCAGGATTTCGGAAAGGGGGAGAGAGAAGGGTGCCAGAACTCCCCCCTTCCATTTGAGTCGGCAAGGGTAAACTTTGGGTCCAGACCATAGCATAGGTGGGCAGCCTCCCGGATTTTGGGGAGTATACCCGACCCCTTAACTTGGGGGGGTGTCCCAAAAAAATTTTTGGGGTATACTTCAAATACTCCATTTTTAGCGTTTTTAGTACTGGTACCCCCCAAATTTTAGGAGGGGTGTCCGGGATACGCCCTAATTTTAGGGGGAGGGGGTTGTCGGCCATAATCAGGAATTTTGGGAGGTATAACCCTCCCCCCACCATAGGTGGTTAGAGGGGAAGGGTTGGGGGGTTATACCCCTCCGAAAATTCTAGTCTAACCCCCCCCAAAAAAAAAAAAAAATTTGGGGGTACCCAGGACACCCCCCTAAAATTTGGGGGATCCCAGTACTAAAAACGCTAAAAATGGGGGTATTTGTAGTATACCCAAAAAAAAAATTTAGGACACCCCCCAAATTTCGGGGGTCGGGTTCGGGTATACCTACCACCCTTAAAATCCGGGAGGCTGTCCACCTATGCTCCCCGCTCCCCCCCCCCCTGCCCACCTATGGTCCAGACACGTTATTTTAAATTTTTTGCGCTTCGCTCCGCTTGGCGCTCGATTGTTTCCCCCTTTTTTATTATATAATATTATATTATCATTACAATTAGAAAACCGTAAATATTTACGTGGTATGAACAGTTTTTCCGATTTGAGTAATTTTCAAATAATTTTTTTATGGCAAATAGTAGAAAGAAGTTTGTTTTTGTTTTTGTTAATGCGGGCCGGCTACAGAATTTAAGCCCTGTCTTACCGTCCAAAAAACCTAGAAAATCAACACCGTTCTCTGGTTAATGTGATGAGATTGAGTTTAGTTGAACTATGATGCATAACTGACCAGAAGAACATTTGATTACTATAATTTTTTGGCTAAAAGCCCCACCCACATCGCGGGATTTGTGAGAAGTGTGGCCAATGTAACATGAGTAAACAAAAAAGAAAAATTTTTTTTATTAGACTAAAATTATGAGAGGGGGATTTGACAGACAATGACACAATTTAATGTAAAGGAATGCCAATTATTTTAAAATGACAAAGAAGAATAAAAAAACCGGAAACAGTGCAAGGTAAAGGGTTGCAAAAGTGGAATATGTTTGTGCGGTTAGGAATACGATATGTTTGACATAAAGCTAAGCAAAATTTATGTATGTATATAGAGTGCCGTACTATAACTAGTTACATAGCGCCCACCAATTAAGATAGCGTGAAAATAAATGATACTCTGCACCTTGTTATTTTTTTAGTAAAATAATCAAAATATTTTTTAATATTTATTGATTTCCCCTTCCAAATTCTTGTTACTTTGGAATCTTGTTACGACCACGCTGGACTAGAACCTCTTCGCCGCCGCCCCCCCCCCAGTTAGTAAAATGTAAAATTAAAAATTCTAAAATCAGAAGAAATGATTTTAAAAATATTTTTTCACGCTTTGCTTCACTCAGTGGTAATTAAATGTAGGGTAGTGCATTTAATTTCGGCACTTTTTCCAATTGGACATTTTTGATTTTGGACTATATCTTTGGTAATCCTGGACGGAATACGACGTTTGATAGCTTAAATGAGAGCTACTTATATGTAGATGACTGTCGTGAGCTTTTTATTTGTTATGTTATGATATTTTCATGTGAAATTGTGTGATTTATAATTTTAAAAAAAAGTTACTCGTTTTTAGAACATGGGCATTTCATGATTACGCAATAAATTGGTTTAAAAATTAAACTGTCCTGGTAAAATTTAGTCTATTTTTCAAATTGTTAGTCCCCGTGGTTCTACGTTGCGTCTGTGGTTAGCAATCGTTATAAAATAAAATAGTGTAATTTCGGCACACTATTGCTGTTGGTAAAAACGGGTTGAATTTAGTGGTCGGGTGGTAAATTGTAGTTGTAAATAGTTAAAAGACAACGTTGAAATGTGTAGGAGTCATAGCACTGCACTTAAACTCCATTAAAAATTGTAGTTGTAAATAGTTAAAAGACAACGTTGAAATGTGTAGGAGTCATAGCACCGCACTTAAATTCCATTAAGGGGGTCTTTTTAAAAAGTGCCGAAATTAAATGCAGTTTTTTCCCAAATTTTCCTCATTTTGATACCATTTAGCATTTTAGCTGTAACTTTTTTCCAGTTACAAGTTTAACAACAAGTAAAAGCTTAAATTAAAGAAAACTGTCTGGAGATAATGATAGGTTTTGAAATTTTTGAAAATGATGATTTTTTGACTGAGAAACAATCGATTGTTTGTAAAGTGCCGAAATTAAATGCATATTTTTAATTTCGGCAATTTTCCATTTTTTTAAAAACTGATTTAATTAAGTAAAAAAACAACTTTTGTACAGTGAATTTTTTATGACGCAACGCAGTATCGTAAAAGCTTTAAAATGAGCTATCAAACATAAAAATCAGGCCATACAGTGAAAAGTTACATTGGAAAAACGAAAAAGTGCCGAAATTAAATGCACTACCCTACATCTTTTGAGTTGTTAAACAATGTTTTGAAAAACGAAATTTTTAACGCTTCAAATCATAGGGAGAACGGTCCGGGTAGCTGGGGGTGGTTACCCGGAGTAAATCGAATTTTGAATTCTAGGAGGGGGTCCCAGGGGGGTCTGGACCCATCTAGTTTTTTAGGGGGGTCCACCCGGAGTGCAAAATTTTTAAATCTAGAGGGGGGTCAGTTGGGGGTCTGGTGTCCAAAGCAAAACAATTTTAAACCATAATAACTTTAATAGTTTTTTGTGGGATAATACTACATTTTATTGAATAAAAAGCTATATTCTGGTGTAAAAAGGGTGTAAAAAAAATTCACGTTTTTGGAAGAAAATTTAGTATAAAAAAGCACCTAAAATTTTCCCGAGGGGGGAGGGGGGTGGTGGTCAGATTTCAAATTCTAGAGGGGGGTCAGGGGTAAAAAATTCGGAAATTTTGTGGAAGGACCCCCCCAAAGTTTCGAGGCTAGGAGGGCGATGGACCCTACCCTGCCTCTCCCCTCTTTCTCACCTGTACTTCAAATTGCTTGTAAAATTTTTTTCTTGGTTTTATGGACTCTTTTTCTTCTTTTTTTTCCAATTAATAGAAAAATACGAAGTGTTTTACATAAGCATCTAAAAGCATGGCAATAAACACTCCTCGCAAAGCGTTAAAAATTTTTTAAATTATTTTATAACGTTTAAGATGTGTGTCCTTTGCCAGTGGCCAGGGTTTCCCTCAACCTTGGTGTGGTCCGTCCGGCACGCTTCTCGCCTTGCTCACCCCCTCTTCCCACTCTCGGAGGAGCTCAGCAACTGCTACGAGGTTTGCCCAAAGGTCCTTTGGTCCCTAGGTCGTGTTAATGTTTATGCATGTGAAAAGATGTTGTGTTGTGCGTATTTGTGTTTTGCATAGCGGGCAATTTGGTGATGTGTGTTGTGTAGGATATATTTTGTGTAGGTAGGAGTAGAGGAAAGGAGATTTCCCCGCCCTGAGTTGGGCGAGGGTTCTCCTGACCCCGCGAGGAAGATTTTCTTCCTTGTTGCTTATTGCTGGTGCTTTTGTTTGTAGTATTGGATTTATTGGAGTGTTGTTGATGTGGTTTGTGACTGTGTTTGTGTGGATTTGTTGTTTTAGTGCTTTGTAGGTTTTGTTGTGTATGTCTGTTGGAATGTTTGTTGTGTAGTTGTTGTTGTGAAAAATTGTTTGTTTTTTGAGCCTGTTGGGTGCAGGTTGTTGTGTTAAATAGTTGAGTGGAGTGTTTGTGTACATGGCAGCCAATTTTGCTTGTTTTGCATGGAGTTGAATGTGTGTTGCTATTGGGAGGACTTTAGCCTCTGTGTGGATGATGTTTATGTTTGTGTCTGTGGTGTGCCCTGTTGCGACCCTGAGAGCTGTGTTTTGTATTGTTTGTAATTTGTTAATTTGTGTGTGTGATGTTGTGGGGCCCCAGATTGTGCTAGCATACTCGATTATTGGTCGAGTGATGGCCTTGTATGTGTGTGTGAGTGTTTCTTTTGGTTTGCCCCATGATGTTGCTGTAAGTGCATTTATGATTTTGAGTGTTTTGCGAGCTTTGTTGTGTGTATTTGCGATGTGTGTGTTGAATGTAAGCTTGGGGTCAAACATGAGCCCCAAGATTTTTGGGTTTTTGGTTGTAATGAGTTTTGTGTTGTTTATTTGTAGTGATAATTGTGTGTTGTACTCTGCAGAGTCTGGTGTGAATAGTGTGGATGTTGTTTTGCTTGCATTTAATGTAAGTTGGTTGTTGTCTGTCCATGTTTGTATTGCGTGTAAGTATGGTTGTATTTGTTGTAGTGCTATTGTTGTGGTTTGGGTGTGATGCATATATTGTGATGTCGTCTGCATATGTTATGATGTGTACGTTTGGTGGTGGTGTTGGAATGTCTGCAGTGTAGATGTTAAATAGTGTGGGTGATAGACAGGATCCTTGTGGGACTCCTGTTTTTATGAGTTTTTGTTTTGATTTGTGATTGTTGTATGTGGTGTATGCTTTGCGGCCTTTGATGTAATTGTTTATAAATTTTGTAATTGTTGTTGGTATTTGTGCGAGTTTGTGTATGAGTTTGTTGGTGATTGACAGTGTCGAAAGCTTTGGACATGTCCAGAGCTACAACGACTGTGCGGTGTGGTGGTTTTGGTTTGTTAAAACCTGCTGCTATGTGGGTGTAAAGTGTTTGTAGAGCTGTGTATGTGGAGTGTTGTTTTTTTAAGCCGTGCTGGTGTGTTGTGTTTGGTATGTTGGTTGTGATGTATGGGAGTATGATTTTTTCTCAAGTTTTTGCGAGTGCGGATATGAATGAGATGGGCCTGAATGATTGGCTGTTGTTGATGTTTTTGTTTGGTTTTGGAATTGGGATGTAGTTGGAAAGTTTCCAACTGTGCGGTATTGTGTTTGTGTTTATTATGTTAGTGTAGAGTTTTGTGAGGTATTGTATTGTATTCATAACGTTTAAAATAAGGGCCCTCATGGGCCCTCCTTTTTGAGATCATCAAAAAAAAAATTCGAGACTTGTAATTCCCCCTCCTTGCTACCTTGTCCCTTTATGAAATGTAGTAACACCAATATAGGTTTTAGCTGGGCACTTGATCTCTTTTTTAAAGACGGTTATCTAAAAAAACAGCAAGGGCAAAAAAGATTGTCATTCCAAAACTTAGAACATAATGTTAATCTGCTTAGACTTAAAAAAAAGCAAGTTATGTAAAAATTTACCAAAATAATGTTAACTTCTTTATTTAATGACTACTTACATCTCAAGTGTGTTTTAGCTAATAATAATATTATCAGCTGAATATTATTATTGTGAAAATAAATAGGATTAATAATAATACAAAAAAGCTTACCTTCCGTCGAAAGGCTTGTTCATGAATCCCCATTTCATGCCGGATGGAAATCCGGCCCCTCCTCGTCCTCTCAGACCGGACACTTTGATTTCATTCAGAATCCAGTCTGCCCCCTTTAAAAGAATTTCCTTCGTCTTATACCAATCACCCTGAAAGATTTTAAAGTTAATTAATTGAAAATTAAATGAGTTTGAAAGAACCTACGAAAATAGCCTTTAGTAACAGACGAGTAACTAACTAATTTTTTTCATGTTTACTTTTTAAAAAAACTCACTTCTAAGGAATTTAGTAGTTATGATTTCGGTCAATAATAATTATTTTGAATTATGTTAATTAATCATTTTCCACATTATTTTCTTATGTGTTAACCGTTAAGCTGACTTCTGCTAGTTCATGCATTATTTGGGACATGATTACACAGGTAATTTTGTTTGAGTACGTAAAAGCGTTCATTCATCTCCGGCTGATTATCGATTAAATTTATTTTCTTTCGGTAATTTAGCGTTAATTAAGTGTTTTTAGGTCTAATATTGAATATTATAAACTTAAAAACGTTATTTAGTACTAACACATGTACTGTTTTTTACTAAAAATAAATGTGTTTTTAAAAATAAATAAAGAGAAAAAAATGTAAATGTAAAGAAAACTTGTAAATTGGCTGGAATGGGGGGAAGGGAGTAGTCGAGTTGAGTAGTAGTAGTAAGGAGGGAGGGGTCAGGCCGGCCGGACCGCTCCTCAAGTTTGATAAGGAGGCGTGTCTTTAGATTTTTCTAAAGAGAGAAAAATTTTGGCACAATAGGCTTGACTGGACACTCCTGGACCCATACATGGGCATAAAGGACTAAAGGCAGGGACGTAACCAGGGGGGGCGGGGGGGCGGCGGCCGCCCCCCACCCCCGAAACGGTCGGGCCTGAGGAAAAATAAGGATAGTGGTTGAGCGGGGGGGGCGGCCGCTCCCCCCCCCAAAATGGTCGCCAGATAGTCAAATTTGGGGGTTTTCAGAGGCTAAAAATTCAAAATTTTCTAGCGCCTCGCTAATCGCTCAGCGCCAAACTTTAGAATAATTTTAGTACCCCAATGGACCCCCAAAAACCAAAAATTTTTTCCGCTTCGCTTTGCTTAGCGGTCACTTTCTATAGTATACATACATACAGGGACGTAGCCAAAGTTTCATTTGGGGGGCGGATTGTAGTACAAAAAAAATTTCGGGGGGGCTCCTCCGCCCCCCCCCCCCGAAATTTGGGGGGGGGGCGGAGCCCCCCTTAATTTTTGAAAACGTTAAAAGAGCAGGGATAAACGTAGATAAAGCTGTATAATACTGTTTTTGGCCTAATAACCTATTATCCAATGTTTTTAGCGGTAAAAACACGTTTTCTTAGTTAAAAATTACATAAGCACACATTGGCAGAGCCTGGATTTTACAAAAAAGGAATTTAGAGATGTTAGTTTTAGACCCCTTGGCTAAACTCACATTGTAAACCAAAGCACATAAGCAGCATCTCGGCTCCATGTTTTCTAGGGTACCTACCTATATGAAAAAAATCCGAGCCAATGCTATAAGCGGCAGGAAAATTTAGGAGGGGAGAGGTACATAAATCAACCAATATGATTGTTTGTTTTGCTTTCTGTGTAGTACTTATTACTTATAAAAATTATTGTACTAACTTTGAAATAACATTAGCATCAGGCAACATAAATAACGAGATATATATGTATGTATACTACAGAAAGTGACCGCTGAGCGAAGCGAAGCGGAACAAATTTTTGGTTTTTGGGGGTCCATTGGGGTACTAAAATTATTTTAAAGTTTGGCGCCGAGCGATTAGCGAGGCGCTAGAAAATTTTGAATTTTTAGCCTCTGAAAACCCTCAAATTTTACTATCTAGCGACCATTTCGCGGGGGGGAGGGCGGCCGCCCCCCCGCCCAACCACGGGCCTTATTTTTCCTCCTGTCCGACCGTTTCGGGGGGGGGGGCGGCCGCCCCCCCCGGGCTACGTCCCTGTATACATATATATCTCGTTATTTATGTTGCCTGATGCTAATGTTATTTCAAAGTTAGTACAATAATTTTTATAAGTAATAAGTACTAAACAGAAAGCAAAACAAACAATCATATTGGTTGATTTATGTACCTCCCCCCTCCTAAATTTTCCAGCCGCCTATAGCATTGGCTCGGATTTTTTTCATATAGGTAGGTAGGTACCCTAGAAAACATGGAGCCGAGATGCTACTCATGTGCTTTGGTTTACAATGTGGGTTTAGCCAAGGGGTCTGAAAGGTCGCTAAATTCCTTTTTTGTAAAATCCAGGCTCTGCCAATGTGTACTTATGTAATTTTTAACTAAGAAAACATGTTTTTACCGCTAAAAACATTAGATAATAGGTTATTAGGCCAAAAACAGTGTATTATACAGATTTATCTACGTTTATCCCTGCTTTTTTAACGTTTTCAAAAATTAAGGGAGGCTCCGCCCCCCCCCCCCCCGCTCACACTTGCGGGGGGGGGGCGGAGGAGCCCCCCCCCCGAAATTTTTTTGTACTACAATCCGCCCCCCAAATGAAACTTTGGATACGTCCCTGGCTAAAGGGAGGGGTTAACCCCCTCGCCAATTTCGGAAAGAGAGCTTTCACATTCCGCTTTGAAGTGGGGGGCGAAGAAAAGATTAACCTCCCCCCTTTAAGTTTTGAGGTCAAAATGAGTGTTTTAAGCAAAAAAGCCCAAAAATGCAATAAAAAGGGCTTATTGATCTAAAATTAGCATTTTTTACCTATTTTTTCTTTAAATTCGAAAAAAAAATATATATATATATGTAGGTATAAAATGCACTCCAGACAAAAAGATATGGGTAAAATCTGTTTCTCGAATTTTACCTTTACCCCCTCCCCAACTCTGGATTAACTTGCAGATGTATGCCTGGACCTTCACCAAAAAAATTCATGGTTTGGGAGAGCGAGCTGAATAGTATAATTCCAAAAATAATTAATAGTCAAATAATAACACATACCCTGGCTAGCGATCCTTTCAGCTTGAAATCGTGTCGTCCGTACAAATTTGTAAATATACGGTCTTCGTCCTTTAACGGTCCAAATTTTGTCTAAAAACGATTGCATTAGTCATGTTGTTCATTTCTAGTTTATTGATTTAACCTAAACGCAATCAAAAAAAATGTAAAAAATGACGTTGGTTTTAATCAAACACTTCGTTTTCAATTAAGATTCTACTTAAGCATGAAAAGTTATGAACATAAATCGAATTTTATTCTAAAATTTCTATTTCACAATTAACTACCCGAACCCAAAGGATATAGAACTAAAAAAACTGTTATTTTCATGCTTCATTATAGAAAATAAAAGTAATTTTTAAAGCTTTAGTTTCTTATCCTTTTTAAAATCTCAACGTGTGTACTCTGTAATTAAATCTAAAAATTTTCTGACCCAATATCGCTTCTTTTCAGATAAGTGTGACATCTTAAATTTTGAAACAAAATATTTTTAATATTACATCAAAACTGGCAGCTTTAAAAACAAAATACCTGATTAAATAAGGAAAACTAATTATGCCAGTTATTAGATCTAATTGTACTACGACTACGTAGCATTAACTATTATGATTGACTTGACTTTACCTTTTGAGGTTTTTCCACGGCATCGGTAGCATAAGAAGCAGAATTTAAAGAATAAGAAATGGGGATTCCTCCGGATTTCACAATACCTAAAAAAGTCTACTGGGCAAAGAACGTTAAATTTTAGAAACAGGAGTAACACTTGTAAAATCGAATGGCGTTAGATTAGCATCCTTCCATATATAAAAAAACTGAAAACACTAGCTAACGTTGGAAATGGCAACAGTATCATCATCTTAACAGTAAATGGCAATATACTATAGGTACATTTTAGGGGGTCAAACAAAGGGCTCCGGGCCCTGCTAACTTTTAGGTGTGGGGGAGGCGACACAACAAAAACCTGTGTAAACAATTTCACACCAGACTCTGCAGAGTACAACACACAATTATCACTACAAATAAACAACACAAAACTCATTACAACCAAAAACCCAAAAATCTTGGGGCTCATGTTTAGCCCCAAGCTTCCTCAACACACATCGCAAATACACACAACAAAGCTCGCAACACACTCAAAATCATAAATGCACTTACAGCAACATCATGGGGAAAACCTAAAGAAACACTCACACACATACAAGGCCATCACTCAATGGCCTTGTCTGTGTGTGTGAGTGTTTTACTTTGGTTGCATGATGTTGCTGTAAGTGCATTTATGATTTTGAGTGTGTTGCGAGCTTTGTTGTGTGTATTTGCGATGTGTGTGTTGAATGTAAGCTTGGGGTCAAACGTGAGCCCAAATTTTGGGTTTTTGGTTGTAATGAGTTTTGTGTTGTTTATTTGTTGTGATAATTGTGTGTTGTACTCTGCAAGTATAGATTTGAAAATTGTTTACACAGGTTTTTGTTGTGTCGCCTCCCCCACACCTAAAAGTTAGCAGGGCCCGGAGCCCTTTGTTTGACCCCCTAAAATGTACCTATAGTATATTGCCATTTACTGTTAAAATGATGATACTGTTGCCATTTCCAACGTTAGCTAGTGTTTTCAGTTTTTTTATATATGGAAGGATGCTAATCTAACGCCATTCGATTTTACAAGTGTTACTCCTGTTTCTAAAATTTAACGTTCTTTGCCCAGTAGACTTTTTTAGGTATTGTGAAATCCGGAGGAATCCCCATTTCTTATTCTTTAAATTCTGCTTCTTATGCTACCGATGCCGTGGAAAAACCTCAAAAGGTAAAGTCAAGTCAATCAAAATAGTTAATGCTACGTAGTCGTAGTACAATTAGATCTAATAACTGGCATAATTAGTTTTCCTTATTTAATCAGGTATTTTGTTTTTAAAGCTGCCAGTTTTGATGTAATATTAAAAATATTTTGTTTCAAAATTTAAGATGTCACATTTATCTGAAAAGAAGCGATATTGGGTCAGAAAATTTTTAGATTTAATTACAGAGTACACACGTTGAGATTTTAAAAAAGATAAGAAACTAAAGCTTTAAAAATTACTTTTATTTTCTATAATGAAGCATGAAAATAACAGTTTTTTTAGTTCTATATCCTTTGGGTTCGGGTAGTTAATTGTGAAATAGAAATTTTGAGAAATAAAATTCGATTTATGTTCATAACTTTTCATGCTTAAGTAGAATCTTAATTGAAAACGAAGTGTTTGATTAAAACCAACGTCATTTTGTTCATTTTTTTCGTCGTTTTAGTTAAATCAATAAACTGGGAGTGAACAATATGACTAATGCAATCGTTTTTAGACAAAATTTGGACCGTTAAAGGACGAAGACCGTATATTTACAAATTTGTACGGACGACACGTTCAACTGAAAGGATCGCTAGCCAGGGTATGTGTTATTATTTGACTATAATATTTTGGAATTATACTGTAGGCTCGCTCTCCCAAACCATGAATTTTTTTGGTGAAGGTCCCAGGCATACATCTGAGTTTATTGCAAGTTAAGAAAGTAAAAGTTAAAATTCGATTTTACCCATATCTTTTTTGTATCAATACATTTATACCTACATATATATATATTTTTTTCGAATTTAAAGAAAAAATCAGTAAAATACTGCTAATTTTTAGATCAATGAGCCCCCTTCCTCGGGGTTTTGGGCTTTTTTGTTTCAAGCGCTCATTTTGACTTCGAAACTTTAAAGGGGGGAGGTTCAGGGGGGTCGCCCCGCGGTAACAAAGCGGAATGTGAAAAATCTCTGGCCGAAATTGGCGAGGGGGTTAACCCCTCCTTTAGCCGGGGACATATACAAAAAGTTTTCATCCATCGGGCGATTGTTGGGGAAAAAAACTTTGAGGGGGGGGTGGTCGCCCCGGGGGGGGAAAGGAGTGGGGGGGGGGGGGGGCAGAGCACTTGCTGAGTCTGGGAAAACGTACAAAAACCAGGGATAAACGTAGATAAATCTGTATAATACACTGTTTTTGGCCTAATAACCTATTATCTAATGTTTTTAGCACAGATTAAACCATATTCGCTGAGTTAAAAATTACATAAGTACACATTGGCAGAGCCTGGATTTTACAAAAAAGGAATTTAGCGACC
>JASAMX010020383.1:42500-51489 GCA_030248175.1 Microlaimidae sp. YZB2_3 | reverse complement strand
TTTTAACAATAGCAATTTTAAAGGCTGGTTTGCACCTCGTCACATCGTCCAACCCACAAAAGTCTATTGTCCAAAGCACAAACACAACCGTCAAAATTTCCTTTGGAAATTTTAATTTGTCCTTTGGACACTTTGGACTTTCCTCTGGACTGTCCAAAGGACAGTCTAAAAGATAGTATATAAAATAGCGTTCATACTTCGTCCGATAGACATTATGATTGTTCAATAACACTTTGAACGGTTCAAAACCTGTCCTTCGGACTTTGTCTTTTGGACATTTTGGACGATTTATAAACAGGCCTTAAACTTTAACCATACGACTCTCTTAACCTTGTTTGCACCTTTTTTACTAAAACATTTGCATATTTTACAAAAACGTTACTGTCGAACGGGACAAGCAACTTGTTTTTAAATTTTACAAACTGTTCTGGAAAAATTGTCTGCAGAGGGAATCAAACCTTAGACCTTTGAATGCAAGTCCACGACTCTAACCACTGAACCAAATCGACAACTGGATTATATGAGCAAATGAGGCTTTATAAACAATAGTTTTTTGTAAAAGTTTACAAACAACATTAAAATTTTTACCAACACTGATTTATTTGGACATGACTTTTGGCAAACAAAATAAAGAGAGTATGTTAATGTTTTTGCAACTGCGGATGGTTTGCTTGGTAATAATTTGTTTTAAACTCTAATTTGTTTTTTTTTATAAAAATATATTAATATAGAATAATTAATTTAAATTTTAAATTGTTTTAATTTTGAAAATATTTAGCCATTTTGGGATTTTATTTAAAATTTTTGATTTTAAGCATCGTACATTAAAATATTTATCTTACCTCAGCAATGTTCGGTACATTGGAATTTTTTAATACGCAATTAAAATGCTCATACATGGAACATATTCTGGCAGTAACTAAATAATTTTATATTAATAAATTAATAAATGGTTTACATTAGCAGCATTACTGCTATTAAAGGTCAGTCTCTCGACTCGAAAAAAAATTACGCAAATTAATATGTTCTTGGATCAATTACGCAGTAAATTTTACTGAATTCTATTGCGCAGTAAATTTTATTGAATTTTATTAAATTTTATTAAAATTTTATTTTGTTTTAAAACAAAGCACAACAGGGATCAGGAAAAAATAAGTTGTAAAAGAATTGTCTAAACAAGAAATACCTTTTTTCGGCATTGGAATGTTAAACGGTAGGCAACCGCATTTAATAAGAACATTGGTGAAAATGCGATCCATCCTGCAGGTGTCGTAACTGTATTGGCTGGAATCGTAATGATCCAGTTCCAGAAACGCCTGACAACTCCCTCCCGAATCATTGTGAATTTTTTTACTCTTAGAATTTAAAAAAATAAAAAATTGCCGTAAAAAATAAAAAAATATGCATACAAATATAGCTTTATATGTGGGACAGGGCGGAAATTAATGAACTAAAATAAAATATTTGTTACAACAATCGACCAAAGTCACGTATGGAATAATTTGCCCACGGTTTGGTTGAAAAGTGCGTCCGCTACTGTCTAAGAACCTTAATTTTTTTGTTGGAAAACTGGGCAAAAATTTTTGAATGTATTATTTCTGAGCTAAACATCATACAGAATGACCAATCAGCTGCGTGCCAACTATGCTTATGGAAATTATTTCCTACGTGATTTCGGTCGATTCACAATTATTAAAATTAAAATTAATGTCTATATACATTGTTTTGTCAGATGTTTGATGTGCGGAGCATATTTTGCATCGGAATTTCTTTTTGTTGCCATAAAAAAACTACGATATATATTACATTACGGAAAAATATGAGCTACAATATGTAGAAAAAATGACATGCAAAAATATGTGCACGATTACTGCTCAAATTAAGCAGTGCTTTTCTATAACAACATTTGCCAGAGTAATAGTAATTTTTATTATTTTTTGTGAATGGCAATTAATGATTGTGTTCTAAATTTTCTGTCACCCTGATGATTGAGTTTTTTTGTTTTGAAAAACAGATTTTTAGGAATTTTAATTGACGAAGAACAAAGTCTTTTTTTTGGTTGTTGTTGTTGAATAACCTGAAACTTATCTTCCCTATGCAGATTATGCAAAAGGACAGGCGCTAAGACAAGCCAGGAGGGGCGAAATTGTTTCACCCCTATGGTTAAGACTCTTCGTCCAACATTAATAACGATGTTGGCAAACTTTACCGCTAGAGTGTTCATTACATGCAGTGTTCACCCATTCCGCGGTCTTTGTCTAAAGGATTTTTTAAGTCGCGCCTAATATTGATTTTACTATTATTCCATTAATTTAAAATAAAAAGGAAATAATACAAACGATTTTCAAATGTGAACAACAAACTACTTAAATTCTAAGTTTTTTTATCAGTTGTTATTATACTTACGTTACTTTTTTTAGGCTTGCGCCGAAAACTGCACCAGTTACAATTTCAAAAATTCCTTTTCTATGTCACAACTGCACACTTCTTCATTGACTATCGATGATCTGGATACCGTTCAAAAAATTAACGGCACATTTGCAGCAGCTA
Organism: Microlaimidae sp. YZB2_3; assembly: GCA_030248175.1. Taxonomy (NCBI): domain Eukaryota; kingdom Metazoa; phylum Nematoda; class Chromadorea; order Desmodorida; family Microlaimidae; species Microlaimidae sp. YZB2_3. Next base: position 48,939 of record JASAMX010020383.1, on the reverse strand, counting down.
TGGAAGCTAGAAGTCGTCATCAGGTATTTAAAATTTTTTAAAAAATATAATGTAATAACATACTTTTTTGTCATTAACCCTTTTTAAAATTGGGACGACTAAATTTTTTTTTATAAAAATAGCCGCAGATAGTAATTGTAGTTGTTTATTCAGTCACACAAATTACGGACAGTAACACATTTGTGTTAAATTATATGCTAATATTTTAAAATCACAATATATGATGCATAATTGTCAAAATAAATATCAAAATAAAAATACAAATAAAGAAACTTTTAGAAAAACTTTCTGCTATTTTGTAAGCATCATATTTTTAATTTTGTTTTTAAATGATATACAAGAAGGTGCTCCTACCAAAAATATATAATATACCGAAAAATGTGCAACTTCTATATAAAAAAAGTACAGAAAAGGTGGCCTTTATAATGAGCCTCTTCATTTAAATGACACTCTCCACTATAATGGCATAGTAGCCATTTTAATTCGGCGAGTTAAAATGGAGAGGAAGCTATTATAATAGCCATTTATTGACTTAATTTCACTTCATATATACTCACAAGTCTAATACTGTCCGGGCCGCACGAGTTTCCCCGTGTCGGTTTAATACTGTCCAACACGCAGAAACTCCTGCGGCCCGGACAGTATTAGACTTGTGAGTGCATATGAAGTGAAATTAAGTCAATAAATGGCTATTATAATAGCTTCCTCTCCATTTTAACTCGCCGAATTAAAATGGCTACTATGCCATTATAGTGGAGAGTGTCATTTAAATGGAGAGGCTCATTATAAAGGCCACCTTTTCTGTACTTTTTTTATATAGAAGTTGCACATTTTTCGGTATATTATATATTTTTGCTCCTACTATTTCCTTATACAAAAAGTTCCAAACTGATTCTTTTTTTTTTTTTTTTTTTCTTTTTTTTCTCTGTGTTATGTTTTCAGTAGCAATGTACACAAAAGGATTCCACAACAGTAGTTTATTTGCTAACAGGAACAGATAAACAGCAGCAGTAGCAAGTAGCACAAGGCAATCCAGCAGTATAGTACAGGCAGTATATAGCCAGAGCAGTAATGGCAAAGCACAAAGAAAGGCAAATATACACAATAATTAGGAGCTAACAGGCCCCATTTATATACCACCAAAGCATGCTTCCAGAAGTTTCTAGAAAGTTCTTAACCAATGAGCATTAGGTAATATGACCTCACTTTCCAGAATGTTCTAGAAGGTTCTACATACAATCTTAAGAAAACATTTTACTTATATACTCAAAATAATTTTGAAATATAAAGTCACTGAGTTTCCTGAATATACATAACAGCTATATCTAGGGACACGTGGCATGCATAGGTACATTAGCAAGCTAAAAAGCACTTAGCCTATATCTATTAGGTTTTATCACTGTAGTTTATATCAAAGTATTAGCAGTTTGTAAAGTACCTTAACACCTCCCTGCCAGCCTGAGGTTATCCAACTAAAGGCGATCAGTCTAATTACAGCAAGTCTTAGTTTTCTGCTTCTGGTTTTGTTTGGATCAGCGAGGGTTGTGAATCCCATATTCATCTCCAGTTGGTAGGCGTGGATTCCTCTTTTTGTTAGCTGCTGGCAGTTCATTATACTCCAAATCTCTTAGCTCTGGAATTGAAGTGTATGCAGTTTTATCCTTTTGCACAGGGGCTTCTCCAGGATCCTCATCTTCATAGACTCCATAGCAAGGGCGGAGTTGTTCCAGGTGTCAGCGCCAAGTCATACCATGGGGGTAAACCTTGACATTAACGCTTCTTGATCCAAAAACTTTCGTGACCACTGCAGGTGCCCAATGTGGATCCTTGTCACGTTTTAAACCACAGTACAAGGCATAGCAAAGTGTTCCCACAGAATAAGACCACATCTTAGCAATCTGCGCTGAAGAATTGTCCTTCATCTGGAATATTGTGGCCAACTGGGCTTGTTTTCCTTGCGCCAAGTGTGGAGGTGAAAGCAGTAGGACATCAATCTTGCAGCGGATCTGACATCCATTAAGCAATTCACTGGGTGAAAATCCAGTAGGTAAAGGTGTGCGCCTGTAATGTTGCAAGAATTATTGCAGTGCCATCCTTGGTGCCAAAAATGATTTCTTTAGAGCCTGCTTGAAAGATTGAACTAGGCGTTCAGCAGCTCCATTTGTAGCAGGGTGATATGGCGCACCTGTTAAGTGTACAATTCCTCATTCCCTGCACCACTGCTGGAACGCTTCAGATGTGAAGGTAGTAGCATTGTCTGAGACAATGGTATGAGGAATGAGGGTAACCAAAATGAGCAAAGTCCTCTTCCAGCAGGTTAGTAGTAGCTTTGTAGAAGTTGAACTTGTCGCATGTATGCAGGGATACTTGAAGTAAGCATCAATCATGACCAGCCAGTTGTTTCCCATGAAATTAACAGCATTGTCAATGTGTAGCATCCAGGGTTTCAGGGTTTTTTCTGGTAGCATCCAGGGTGAACTACAGGTTTTGATGGCTTGCTTTGATGTTCTGCACAAGAGGTGCATAGATGACATGCTTCCATGATGTCAGCATAAATTCTTGGCCAGTAGACTGCAGTGCATGCAAGCTGCTTCATACGCTGCATGCCAAAATGTCCCAACTGAAGCAGCTTCAGGACTTGTCATTGCAATGACACAGGGATTACTACTCGAGACCCATAAAGTAGGCACCCACTGGCAATGCTTAGGTAACTAGCTATCTTTTTGAAATCCTTCGCAAAGCAGTCCTCACTAATAGGCGTGTCCTCATCAGTGTCTTTGTCAGGAGTATTTGTGGAACCTTCATCAGAATCTGAGTGAGCTGGCCATCCTTCTCTAGTGTACCGCATCACTGTAGACAGGACTGTATCTTTGGATGTTTTTTTATCCAAGACTCCAGGGTCAGTCGGCTTCAGCTGTAATCCAATGGTCCTGAATGAGCAAACAGTGTCAACATGAACATCTACTCCATCCACCTCCCTGTCAAAGAAGGTGTCTGGTCCACCTGGCAGACAACTTAGAGCATCAGCATTTCAATGGGTGAGAAGTTTTTCAGTATTCAATGAAGTATTCATACTGATTCAGGAACAAGGCCCGTTTGGCTAATCTGTTAGCAGCCAGGGAAGGTGTACCCTTGTGTGGCCCGAACAGTGCAAGCAGAGGTTTGTGATTGGTAACCAGAATGAAGCGTCTTCCATATAGGAATTAGTGAAATTTCTGTAAGGTGTAAATGATGGCCAGGGCTTCTTTCTGTATTTGGCTGTACCGGCGCTGGGTTTCTGTCAGCGTTTTTGATACATTGGCAAGAGGGCGCTCACTGCCATCAGGGTAGCAGTGAAACAAGCACCGATCCCAACTTCTGACGCATTGCAAGCAATCCCAAGTTCCAGGGATGAATCAAAGTGAGCAAGCTGGTTTTCACTGCATAGAAGATCCTTCAATTTTGCAAAAGCAGCTTGTTGCTTTGCTTCCCAGCACCATTGTACACCTTTTCTTGTAAGCATGTGCAGTGGCTCAGTGACTGTAGTGAGGTTGGGCAGGAATTTGGCATAGAATTGCACTGAGCCCAGGAAAGATTGGAGACTGGCAACATGAGTGGGAGAGGCATCTTGAGTACTGCCTCCATTTTGGATCCCTTGGCAATGCTGTGATTTGAGAGGATATGGCCCAAGAATTCCACTGATGGCTGTGCAAAAATGCATTTTTTTTAAGTGGCATCTCAGCCTTTTTTGATCCAAGCGCTGTAGTAATCTCCAAAGGTTTTCCAGATGTTGTTGTGGTGTTCTTCCACCTACAAGTATGTCATCAAAATAGACAACCACACCTGGAAGATTGCAGCTCATTTGCTCCCTTATTTCCTGGAAATAAGCTGGAGCAGAACTAATGCCAACGGGTATTTGTAATTGTAGCAGCACCCCTCGGTGAGTGCTTAAGGCAAGCTTCTTCTGGCTCACAGGACCAAGTCAAATCTGGTTATAGGCATCCGCCGAATCAATTTTGGTGAAGCAGTAACCTCCTCCCAGTTTGCGCATGAAATCCTCTGGGAGAGGAATTGGTTGATGATGAACCTCCAGTTGAGGATTCACTGTGGCTGAGTAGTCTCCACAGACTCTGATCTTTGGTCATTGTTATTCTTTAATTGAGTTTTGCAAACCAAGACCACTGGAGTGCCACTATCATTGAACTGTGTGGGCTTCCACACACCTTTGGCAATTCCTTCATCAAAGGCTTGATTGAGGTCTTCCTGAATTGCAAAAGGCACTGGTCTTGCCTAGCAAAAGACAGGTTTGACATCAGGTTTAAATTTGACCTCCAACTCAAAATCCTTCAGGCAACCCAATTCTGGTTTGAAAACATCGGGGAATTCCTTGCATAACTGCTTGCAGGCCTCTTGCAATGACCTGTCTGCAGTATAATCCTGCTTGATCGCATGGACAATAGTAGTACTGGATCCATTGTATAAAGATTCCAGCATTCCATCAATGGATATTCCCAGTTGGTAAATAGCAGTTCTTCCCAGTAGGTTCAGTTTTGGAACTTGGCAAACGACGTAGGGAAGTGGCAGTGTTGGTGTGTGTGCCAACACTTGTGTCCAGGACACAGGTTCCCAGAACTGGCATGTAATGCTTTGAGGCAGATTCATACAGTTTGTTTTGTACTGGTTTCAGCTCTGGCTTTCCCAACTTTTTTCATGTGTCAACAGAACGGAGATGAAATTTTTCCCTTCCCCAGTTTCTATTTTCATCTCCACAGGTTGATTATTCAACTGGAAGTCGCAATGTAGCTGAGGAATAGAATAGACTATTTTGTGCACAGACTTGACTCTGTGTGCAGATTTGGCGACCCCAGATTTGTTCTGTGCATTCTTCTTAGAAAGACAGACAGCTTCAATATGCCCCTGTTTCTTTCAATAATTGCAGGTAGCAGTCTTGAAGCGGCAGGTATCAGCCTTGTGATTGGCCTTTCCACAGCAAAAACAGAAACCCTGTTTAGTTGGTCCCAAGTGCTGGCTCACAGCTGGTTGCTTGATTCCAGCCATGTTGTTTGTAGCAGTCTTCATGTGCAGTTTTCCAGACAGAATTTTTTTGACAGGTTCGGTCTTGGAACCATAGACAGTCTTCTTGGCCACCTTGGCAGCATCTTCTGTTTCAATGGCCAGTTCTATGGCTCTGGTAAAATTGAGCTCATCATCCTTAATCTTGAAGAGAGCTTTTAGAACAGCATCAATTCCCACTGAGCAGATGAAACGGGTTTGCAAGGCTTCATCTTGTGGGTCCTTGATAGAAGCAAAATTGCAGGTAGCAGCATCCTGACAAATTCTGGCTGCCAATTCCTGAATGGTTTCCCCTGGTTTCCTTTTGGTGTTTGACCAACACTTAAACCGCTCTCAAACAATAAAGCGTTTAGGGTCAAACTGGTCCTTCATAAATTCTACAATTTCTTTCATTGTGAGTTCATTGATGTCCTTAGGAGGCGTCTGTTGAGATGCCAGATTTGCAAGAAGCTTGTAGGTAGTGGCTGATTGGTTTGTCTTGAGCTCGTTTTTCAGCTGAGATAGAGTTTACCCCAGTGAAAGTCTGGAACCAAGCCCAATAATCAGTCCACAGTTCAGCAGTAGAATCAAACCCAGGGAAGCTAGGAATGGCGGCAGCAGTTGGAGAGGCCCCTGCTACTGCTAAACCAGAAACACCTTTAACTGAGAGTGCTTCCATCAGTTGCTTGGTTTCAATCCTGGCCTGTTTGAGAAGTGATTCTCTCCTTTCTGCTTCTTTTCTCTGGATCTCCATTTGCTCTTGAAGCAGCTTGATCAGTTCATTAGTTTTGGACATCTGTGCAAGTGACTGTAATTACACCAGAAAATAAGCAGGTATTCTGGGTAATCTGGGTGTCAGACCAGGAAGGTAGCAGCAACAATAGCAAATACAATGGAAGATCTTGCTCGTCACGCCAGTAAATCATTGTTGTGTTTTCAGTGGTGATTTACACAAAAGGATTCCACAACAGTAGTTTATTTGCTAACAGGAACAGATAAACAGCAGCAGTAGCAAGTAGCACAAGGCAAAACAGCAGTATAGTACAGGCAGTATATAGCCAGAGCAGTAATGGAAAAGCACAAAGAAAGGCAAATATACAAAATAATTAGGAGCTTACAGGCCCCATTTATATACCAGCAAAGCATGCTTCCAGAAATTTCTAGAAAGTTCTTAGCCAATGAGCATTAGGTAATATGACCTCACTTTCCAGAATGTTCTAGAAGGTTTTACATACATAGGAAAACATTTTACTTATATACTCAAAATAATTTTGAAACATAAAGTCACTGAGTTTCCTGAATATACATAACAGCTATACCTAGGCTAGGGATACAATGCATGCATAGGTACATTAGCAAGCTAAAAAGCACTTAGCCTATATCCATTAGGTTTTATCACTGTAGTTTA
>JASAMX010020383.1:0-37500 GCA_030248175.1 Microlaimidae sp. YZB2_3 | reverse complement strand
TCAGAATAAAATTTTGTTGCTACATAAATTAATGATTTTCCTACCCTCCAATATCATGCTCCGGAACTCCGGCCATTTAATGCGGAGGGAGCTTCGGTGCTCCAAAGCTCCGCCCTTTAAATGAGCGATTTAAAGCTTATTTAAGTTTGAAATACATTTTAAACGACTCTAGCTGTATTTGTAAGACTATTTTTATTGTTTTAAGGTAGAACACTACAGTTCCAAAAATTTCTTTGATTTTTTCAAAAACAACCACTCGTGGGTTTTCGGGGGTCCTGATTACGAATCCGAACTTCTTTTTTTGATTTGACCCCCGAAGGGGCGCTAGGGGGGTTTGCGACCTCCCCTAGGAGGGACACTCTGACTCTACCCCGGTTTTACTTCAAAACCACCTTAAAGTACGTACTCTGGGTTGAATACAGTATTGAATAATGTACATTTTTTTAATTAAAAAGTTAAAAAAATTAAAAAAAAGTTAAAATTAAAAAAAAAAATTTTTTTTTTTGGTGTTAAAAATAACTCCCTGGGGGATTCGAACCTAGACCTTCTGTATGCTGAGTCTTACGCTCTAACCACTCGGCTACTGCTCATCTTGGATACCTTTGTTAAAAACTATATTTAAACGAATGTTTCAAAATGTAGTTTCCCGACGTCAAATCAAATTCATCCGTTGCAAAATTATGAAAATTGTTTACAGACCGATTTTAACAAAATATATATCAAAATGGAGAACTCAACGGGTTAGAAACATTGGCGTTGTTTATTTAAAAATCGTATAGAGATCTACTGAGAAATTAGGCTCCAAAGTTAATAAAATTTTCTAAAAAAACTTTTCAAAATGTCGGGTTTTCTCGAGTTTTTTCTATTCGATTTTGCTGAAAACAACAGGAAAGTTTTATCTACTCGTCTTCTAATTACGTACAAAAAATTTTTAAAATCGACATGCACAAAAAAATTTTATATGTCATTTTGTGAAAAAAACCTGCGATTCGTCGGAATCCCCTTTGTGGACCATTGCCACAGCTTATTTTTAATTTTTATGTTTCATCAAAATATAAAAAATGATGTTCAGGACATGAGGATTAATACAGTATGTAGTTTTTAAAAATTGGTTACAGCTGTAATGAACAGTGACTGTACAAAGTTTGTGCGGTTTTAACTGTAGTGTTCCACCTTAAATAAGTTTTCAAAAAAATGATTTTGCAAAAAATTTTTGACAAAATAATTAATGCCGTCACTTTTTAATTTTTTATGAACTTAGTATAAAAATAGGGCGGAGCTCCACCCTATTTCCATACCCTCGGAGCAACCCCTGAAGCTCCTAAAAGGGAAGCTCCGCTCCGGAGCTCAGGAGCTCGGAGCTCTGGGGAATATCACTAACATAAATACTTTTTAAGAAGACTTTATTTTTTGTTTAAAGTATATAAAATTGACTTACAATAAAAAAATTAATTTTCTAGAAAATATTTTTTAAAAATGTGTGTAAATTATAACCTCATAAGTTTACTTTGAAAACAAATAACTGCTCAATTAAATCCAGCACTAGTTTGAGTTTTTTTTTTGGTGGTGAAGCTACAACACTATTTATTTAAAGTCAAATATTTGTAAATAATAATAGCGTATGAGGTGAGCTTATAATTGAACCTTTTTTGGTGTTTTGCATATAATATTTGTCTTCTTAGAAAAGGGTGATTTTATGAACAGCCATCAACGGTTGATAGAAAACATTCAGTGTTTTAAAGATTTTAATGCAAATTATGCCGACATTATGCATGAATTAGAGTCTGTGATATCAAATCGGAATGAAGAATTGGAGGTAGTCTGATAGTTTTTATAATTAATAAAATAAACTTTGAACAATTTCTTTAAAGCTGACTCTCAAATCTGGGTATACAAAACCAGCCCAACATTAACAAAAAGTTGGGGGCTTAGAAAACCAAGGGTGCAAACCCCATTGTTTACTACCAATGGGCCTATTTCATAAAAATTGCTTGTAATTGATTTACAGCTGTAAATTAATAAACGCATAGTTTTCTTTTGTATTTTTTAATAAAAAGTATATAAATAAAATTGCGTTCGGAATTAAAAAAATTTCAATTTTCTAAATTCCATAATTTCCACAGTTACGTACGTATTTTTTAATTAATAGAATAAAAAGAAATTAAATGAGTTTATTAATTTACAATTACAAAGACCTTTATGAAATAGGCCCAGACCGTTATGGGTTAGATTTAGCTTTTTGTTGGGAATTTTCATCCCGCACCCCAAACTTAGTACCTAGCGGTTTCGTGAGCGATTGTCCTTAAAGCTGACTCTTGCGTCAGGGTTTATGAACCCAGCGAAACATTAGCAAACAAGGTTGTTAACAAACGTTTGATTCCTGGGGGGGGGGGCTTAGAAAACTAAAAGTTCACAACCAGATTGTTATAAGTTACATTTAGTTTAGCTTAATTCACTATTATGGGTTTAAACCCTTACTTTTCTGAGATCCCCGCCAGCTGACATGTTTTTAACAAACTTGTTTGCTAATATTTTGCTGGACTCATACACTCTGACTGGAAAGTCAGCTTTAAAGACTATAGCTCAACGAATTGCCAGGTACCACCGTAGGGACGCGGGGTGAAATTCCCCAGCCAAAAGATAACACTAGCCTATAACGATATGGTAATGAGGTTGCACTTTTATAGTTTCTGTGCCCCCGCCAGCTGAAATGATGTTTAACAACCAGCTTGTTTATGCGTTTGCTGCGCTCATAAATTCTGCTAAAAGTCAGCTTTAAAGGCAATTGCTCAACCATCTGGCAAATGCCATTTTTTGGATTGTGGGGTAAAAGTCTTCAGCCAAAAACTAAAGCTGACAAATAAATTTTTGGTTTTGTTTTTATTTTCATTAACTTTTAGTCTTATTGCTGCTTATAATTTTTAATTAAATCTATCAATTTTTCAAAGCTTGCGCATACTTTTTTATTCCGGTAAAGACGGCTCTTTAACCTGCCTCCCGAAAACTGGAGGCAGGTAGGAATCAAGTAAAACTGCCCCTCGGAGGCACTATGGAGGCAGGGTGGAAGCAGGTAGGAGGCAGGATGGAGGCAGATAAATCTGCCTTGGAGGCAGGTAGAAGGCAAGTGACCCCGCCTTCCTATGTTAAAGCATATACAGGTTGGGAAGCAGGTAGGAGGCAGCTAAAACTGTCTCGGAGGCAGGAAGGAGGCAGATAGGAGGCACGTAGGAGGCAGCAAAATTTCCGATGGAGGCAGGTAGAAGCAAGGTAAAAACCGTTTTTCCCAATTTAGGCACCCCGTCCTTACCGGGTTATGACATATTTTACAAAGAGACAAAATTCTTTCTTTAAATACCCCTATAAAATCATTAATTCTTCCATAGAGGAAAAAATATGTGAATTTATATACAGTACTTTTATATTTTTTTCTTTTCTGTACATCATTCCGTCTAACTAATCATAACGTAAGCTAGGAAACGTTTTAAAGCATGAAATTTGGGAATATAGGAATACTACTATGGTCCATAATTAATTTCAAAACTTTTTAGATTGACGAGGACATGTGGCTGACTATTTTATATCCCGAAGTAAACACGACTTGGTGTGACCCGGAAGTAGAGGCTTTATATCAACAAAATCAAAATCTCACAATTCTTTACCAACAGGAAATTCTTCATAAAATTTCTGTTGTTCAGAAATTCCTAAATATATTTCTTGAAGTATTCTTACTATTCATCTAATCATCTTTAAGTATTATTTATTACTATTTTTATAAGTAAAATACTCGTAGCTGAGAACGTAGGCGAGGTTTGTGCCACAACTCCCGTTGTATTGATGTTTCAGAAATATGACGCCCTAAAAATACGAGTTGTAATGTAACACTGTCGAGTGATGGTGTAAGCAGCACGTCAGTCAATGAGGTTTTGAGGCTGGAGACTACAGGTTCAAGTCCTGTATCGCTCATTTTTCAGTCAAAAAGCTAAAAATAGTAGAATGTCTCGCATTCTTTCTTACAAAAAATCGATTTATTTGACCTCATATTTCTGGACGTCAAATTTGGTGAGAGATACACTACCGTTTATACACCACATATGTGCCTTTGCCCGCCTGGCCGTGACCAGCAGGTTGTAACTAGAGTTAGCTCCAAGGAGCAAAGCGTGGACTAGTGGTGGACGTGTGGCTTGGGCCTTATATGGTTTGTCAGATTGGAAGGCTGTGTGCTTCAATATTGGATGGGAGGTGTTACAACTCCCGTTGTGTTAGTGTTTCAGAATTATGACGCCTTATGAAAACGAGTTGTAATGTACCATTGTCGAGCGTCATGCAGGTGTAACGCAGCACGTCAGTCAATGAGGTACTGGTGCTGGTGATTACAGGTTCAAGTCCTGTATCGCTCATTTTTTTAGTTAAAAAGCTAAAAATAGAAAAGGTTTCGTATTCTTTCTTACAAAAAATTGATTTATTCGGCCTCATAATTCTGGACGTCGCATTTGTTAGAAAATAAAAATGAAAAATCAACATTTATTATATTTTTTGTTTGTTTGTTATTTTGTTCAAACTTCATTTCACCTGTTTCTAATGAATGTTTTTAAAAAATCATTGTTAATAAAAAAATCTAGCAAAAGACAAAACAAATTTAAAAAAATCCTTATATTAAATGGAATAGTATAAAGCTAAAATAAGTCTAAAAACTTAACGCCAGAAAAGACTAAAACAAGTCTTTTTATTTCATACTGATATGCTGTAATTTCACAAATAAAAAGATTTTCTTCTAAAAAAATAATTCTGAGCGATTATTGGCATATACAAAAAAAGCGAGAGTCGCAGCTGGGACTATTTTACCTATAGTTCTAGTTTATAAAAGGTCATAATCTGGTTTTTATTTATTTATTATGAGACAGCAAATAATATTTGAAAAGAAAAATCTATGTTTAAAATAAATTAAAATCAAAAGCTAAGAAAAAAGGGTAAAGATATATTATGTCAGTCTTCGAATTAAACCATCTTGTTGTCGTCACTAATAAAATTATATAAAAATAATGTGATTTTGAAGTGTTCAGAGTTTGCGCGTGGAGTTACGTGTTAAAAGGTGAACTGTGTTTTCCATTCAAATTTTAAAATCTGTTTTTTTTTGTTTTTTGGTTTTTTTTATTTTCAAATTTTTATTATTTTCTAAGCATAATATAACAACAAATAACAAATAAAACATACAATAAAACATATCACAATAAACAAAACAAACTAAAAACGAGAAAAAAAAATTAAATAGCAACGTTATACTTTTATTATCTTTTCATAATTTGAAGCCTTTTTATAAAACATATATTTAATTTATTTATTTCTTGATATTATAATGAATTTTGTTTTATAACCAATTTTTCCATTTATTGTATTTTACCTCCAGACTAGTATCAGTTTCCATCAAATATTTTATGGTTCTAAGTTTTCCCTTTATGTAATTCTGAAATACTTTAAATAATGGAATTTGATTATTTAATTTTATTATGTATATATAATATTTTGTCCATAAACAAAATTCTTGCCATTTTCTATCGATTAAATTGTTGGTGTTTTCCAGTAATAACAATGTTTCATCCAATTTTATGTTAAGTTTTGTTTTTTCTTTTTCTTCGAAAAAATTTATAACGGAATACCAGAAAATTTCTGTACTTGGGCACTGATAAAAAAAATGTTCTAATGTGTCGTTGATCTTTAGGTTACACAGTTTACATAGAGGATTATTGCTTTTTTTATACTTAAATAGCCATTTTTGCGTAGCAATGATCCTGTGATTTATTCTGAATTGAAACGCTCTTAATTTAGTTTCATCTGATATTTTTTTAATTAATCGAAATTTATTCTCCCAGATTTTGGGGTGTTTTTTACCAGTAATTTCATGCCATTTTTCTGCAGCATTCGGTTGCAAAATCATCTGGTCTTTTATAAATGATTTTTTTATTGAGTCATAAGTTGTTAAATTTACGTTTATGTCATCATAGTTTTCTCTTAATCCTTGTTTTAATATTAATTTCCATCGCTTGGGAAGAGCTGCTTTGATTTGATTTAGTGTAATGATATTCATATGTTTTAAACCATATTTTAGGTTTAGTTCATCTATTGTGTACCATTGTCGCTCTTCATTAATTAAGTGCTTGATTCTATCGCAGTTTTTTTCTTTAAGTTCTTTAAAAAACGCGCTTTTCCCGCCAATTAAAATATTTTGATTATTATTAACGCTTTCTTCAATCACTTTATCAAAGTTAGTGATACAATTATTTTTTATGCTGTTTATTTCCATAGCGGCTTTTAATCCTTCCATATAGCATGTTTGTATGTGGTTTAAATTTAAGTTTAGTAAATCAATTCTAAAATTACTTTCTAATAAGTATTCTAGTCCTCCCACTTTTTGAAATTCTTTACTTATGAATGCACACCATTTTGCATTAGGAGTTTTTGCAATTCTATTAATTAATTTCAACTTTGCTACTTTATTTATTGTATAAATACATGGTACTTTTAAACCCCAATAATCATAGTCTTGGATCATGACATCTCTTCTTATTTTGGCCACTTTTGATTGCCATACATATTCCATAATAAATTTATCAATTTTTTTTAGCATTTCTTTTTCAATATCTATATTCATGATTTGATAAGTAAGTTGTGACAAACCTAAAGTTTTAAGAATTTGTATTCTTCCAATTAAAGTTAAACCTCTAGTATTCCATTGATTTAAAGTTTCCTTTATTTTGGCTAATTTTCCGTTAACATTCAGGTCGTGCATCTTTTTTTTGTCATGGCAATAATGTATTCCTAATATTTTTATTGGTTCATTTTTAACATGTAATTTTCCAATATTTTGGCAAAGATTTTTTATTTTACCCATACCTGTGCTATTTGTTTTTTTAAAATTTATTTTTAGTCCTGAAGATTCTTTGAATGTTTCAAGTATTTCCCATACTTTATTAATTGAGTTTGTATCTCGTAAAAATAAAGTTGTGTCATCAGCAAATTGCATTAATTTATATTCTTTACCGAACGCATTTATTCCTTGTATTTGTTTGTTTTCTCTTATAACTAATGCTAACATTTCGATCGCTATTATAAACAAATAGGGGCTTATTGGATCACCTTGTCTAACCCCTGTGTTAATTGGAAAATAGTTGGTTGTGTAACCGTTGTTAATTATTGCTGAGTTGGCATCTTTGTAAAGGATTTTGATATATTCTATAAAATTTTGTGGAATACCTATCGCTTCCATCGCATTATACATAAAATTCCTTTCTAAAGTATCAAACGCTTTTTCTATGTCAAGCGATATTAAGTATCCTTCCAAACTTTGTTTATCCAACCATATATTTAGATCAATTAATAGTCGAATAAGTTCTCCTATATACCTTCCTTCTAAAAATCCTATTTGATCTTCGTGTATTATTTTTTTAATACTTTTTTAAGACGTAATGAAAGTGTTTTACTTATAATTTTATAGTCTACGTTTAATAAAGTAAGAGGTCTCCAGTTTGGTATTACTAACAAATTTTGAATGGGTTTTGGCAATAGTCTTATTACACCTCTGGATTGTTCTATGCTTAATTTTTTCTCTATTTCCATAGATTCTATCATTGCTTCATGGAAATTTAGTTCAATTTTATTCCAAAATGTTTTATAAAACTCTATTGTAAGTCCATCAGTTCCTGGTGATTTGTCTTTACCCATCGAGTCAAGGGCTGACTTACATTCTTGAAGTGTTATTTTAGCTTCTAGCATTGTCTTATCTTCTTCATTTATTTTTGGAACTGTTGTATTTTTCATAAAATTTTCAAATTTATGTTTAGAGTTTTCTTCTGTATTATCTTCTATTTTGCTTTCGTACAGTTTTTTATAGAAATTCATTAGTTCAATTTGAATTTCCTTTGTATCAGTAATAATTTTGTTGTCTTCACTTCTATGGAGTTTATTTATATTTTGACCAGCGGCTATTTTTTTTTCTAATCCATAAAAGTATTTTGAACTTTTTTCCCCTAAATTGAGCCATTTTGCTTTTGCTCGAAGAATTATTCCCTCTGTCTTAGTTTCCATGAGATTTTCTATCTCTTTTTTTAACAGATTATATTGGGCTATTGTTTTTTCTTCTAATTTATAGAGCTCTTTGTCAATTTTTTTTAGTTCATCCTGTAGCAGCTTTAGCTTTGTTTTTGATTCACACGCTCTTTTTTTACAATATCTAATAGTATTTTCTCTAATAGCTTGTTTTAAAGCGTCCCATTTCACCCTTTTAGGTCTGTCTTGAAATTTATTATTTACATCTTTTATGGTGTTTTCAACAATTATATAATACTCTTTGTCTTGTAGTAATTTATTATTAAATTTCCATAATCCTTTTCCTTTAGGTATGATTTTTTCACCCTTAACCATGGTAACTACAGCTCTGTGATCTGTTCGTGGAACACTTACTATTTTACTCTGTTTAGTTATTTGCATTAATTCAGCTGATAAGAATATATAATCTAATCTACAGTATATCTTAGGATCGTTTTGCGACCAAGTAAATTCTTTGGTGTATGGGTTTAGAGTTCTATATGAGTCCATTAACTCGAATGTTTCTAAGATATCTTCTAGTTGTTTTCTGCTATTATATTTGCTATCTTTTTTGTTCCCGCCTATCTTGTCATTGTTTGTATTTAAACACAGATTAAAATCCCCCGTTAGTATTATTTTGTATTCTCGATCATAGACTATTTTTAACGCTTCTTTTAACTTTTTAAAAAAAGATAATTGTTCTTTTTCGGTGTTTGGCACATATACGTTTGCTATTATAATTTTTAGATTATTTAGAAGTCCCTTAATAATAATCCACCTTCCTTCATAATCTGTATCTTTTTTTTCTATTATTATGTTAACATTATTATTAAACATTATACTAACGCCCCTTGCATTGGTTTTACCATGACTACTATGTATATTACTTTCATGCCATTGATTTCTCCATATATTCTCAGTACTTTTTGATGAATGGGTTTCTTGTAGGCATATGATATTATTATCTCCTTGTGACACGACTTTTTTTCGAAATAAATAAAATAAATTTTTTCTTTTGTTTTGACTTCCCAGTCCTTTGACGTTGCATGTTAGTACATTGAAATTAGTATATTTTTGCATAAACTATATAAAAAGTTAAAAATATACAAAATATATACAAGTTTAACAAAATTATATATATAACTATATATAATCTTTAATGATGGCTTTTTATAGTTTGTGACTCTTTTTAAAATAGAATTTAGTTTATAATTTATTTTTAGTATAGCGACGAATAATGTAAAGTTGTTAGTTATTGTTATTATTATTTTTTTTTAAATTTTCGTTACTTTTTTAATAATGCTCTTTTTGTATCCAGTCCTATTTTACGTAATTCATGCCTAATATTCACGGTAGCCTAGCATGATGGACAATACTGTTGTTTTTGTTTGATTTTTTTTTGTTGGCTCCTCGCCAGTTTTCAACCATAAATTAGCATATTCAAATTTTTATTCTTTCATAAATTTTTCAAATAGTAACTGTGATATTTTGGATTCCCCCCCCCCTCCCCAACCACCCCCGCCCCTTGCCTTTTCAATCACGTTCCGAACCCTAAGGCTAAGAACCTAAAGTATGTGCTTGTTTTCTTTCCGTTTACCTTTTCTGTAGGGACCTGTGGTGGCTTGGGCGCAACAACAGGCTAAAAGGCTAAAAAGTACACTTGTAATGGTACTATTATTAATTCTATATTTTGTTTTACTTTGTTTACGATGTATATGTATGTATATATATAAGTATATATAGGATTCTAGTGGTATGTCCGTATATCCCTCCCCAATGCACAACTCCCCTACCCTTACCCTCATCCCCCCCACCCCCCCCCACCCCCCCCCCCCCCCTATCCTCTCTGGTGATGTGGTGGGTCTGTGGCACTTTTCTGTCTCTCTCTTCTTTTCTTTACTGCAGTATAGGTTATCTAAAGAAATGAAATCTAATTATTTTTTATTTTTTATTTATTTTTTATTTTTTTTGTTTATATTTTTTTTTTTTTTTGTGTGTTGTTTATTTTTACTTTTATATTTTGTGTGTGTTACATATATTTTCAGTGGTCTTGGTAAAGGTAGGGAGCGAATGGTGTTGTGATAAAAGGTTTTGACCTTTTTTCTGTCTCGAGAAAAGAGAGATTTTTTTTTTTCTAACTAAAATAAAAATGTTATCGTGGTGGAGGGAGGAGGGGAGTGGCTACCTCCCCCAGGAAGGAAGAAATAAACAAACACCCTGAAAAGTTTTAAAAAGTGTAAGCGGGTTTGTAGCCGCTATGTGTCTATTGTTGTCTTATGTGTCTCTCTGCGTGCTATGTTCTCGAAATACTCTTGTTGGTCTTTCGCCACTTCTCTATTCCCCCCTGATGGGATTTATCTTTTATTCTTTTCCTCCATCTTTTTTTTTCATGATATTTTTCATATTTTTCATGATATGGGCCGGTTTACGAAACGCGTGCTAACTGGGTGCTGCGTGCTGCTATGTTAGCACGTTGTTTTAAACTCTTGATAAGGGTTTAATTTTTGTTGTTTCTTTTTCGAAAAATATAATAAAACTCTTAATTTAGATAACATAACTTAATATTTAAATAGTTTTATGCATATTTTTAAAAAATAAAAACTAATGAAGCCTTAACCCCTAGTTAAGAGTTTTGCTAATACTTTACTATAGAGGTTATTACCTCATTATCCTGTAAATATATAAAAAATATGGGTAAAATTAATAAAATATATGCCATGCAGATAAAGAGTTTTAAGATTTCTCGAAAAAAACCCAAAAATTAATACATTATCAAGAGTTTTAAACAAAGTGCTAACATAGCACCTGGTCAGCACGAGTTTAGTGGACCGACCCCAGTTTGCGATATGTAAACGAATTTAAGTATTGAATTTAAGCCTAGGTAGCCAAAAACTTCTTTAAAATTTCGTTTCAATCAGTAAAGTAAGAGGATTATTTTTCAAAAAAAACTAATTTAGCCACAACGTTTGTTACTGTTTCTTATTGTTTGAATAGAAATAAGTTACAAAACTTAGTTTGAAAGCTTAGTAAGATACTTTATAAAACTAGTTTTTAATGTCGAAATATTGGATTGTGATTCGAGATTAATTGTTGAATTTAGATATAAAACAAACTTCAAAACCCGTTTTAGTAATATTTTATTTATTACTGTGGTAGCAATTTGAACGAATTTTAAAACTTAGAGATTTTGATTTCTAAGGTTTTTTCCTGCTAGGTTTCTCGTCAACATCTATCCGCTCACCGAATTTGATACCTGTCTTTTTAAAGGTGTGGTACAAAGTCGAGTTATCTGCTTTTAATTTGAATTATTGTTTTTTTAAATTATTACTCTATAAAGTATTTCTTATATGTTCAAAAACCTTGTTGTAACTTGTTTTTGTTAAAATATCTTTAACACCTCGAAAGATGGCCAAAAGTGGGCTTGTTTAGAGCCTAAACAAATTTTTCTTCACTGTGCAGATATTAGTCACAAAAATATACAAAAAAACAATCGTATGCTTTTATCTTTATTTTGACACTCTGTTTGTAGTTGTTAGAAAGTATTTGTATTTTAGTAAAAAAAATATTAGTGTTTTAGTTAAAAAACCTGCGATTTTTTAGTTAGAATAAAATTTAATGAAGTTACTTTTTTATCTTTAAAAAAAAATGCATGGGCATCTACGACACGATTGTTCTGCGACATTACGGTACCCCGACACGACGGTCCCGAGAGGGTACGACATGACGGTCCTGATGGTGCGACACGACGGTCCCAAGTACATAATGCGTTTCCTAAAGCTGGGAACAATGTTACGTTTTTAATCAGAAATTGCGCGTTTTTCTACCTGCTATTGCCATCAAGTTTTAATTTAGAACTTTAAAATTTTGTTTTAAACACAAACATGTAATATTAATGTATGTTTTTAACACCATTGTCACCTTTTCATAAAAAATAAGCATTTTTCTACCTGCTATTGCCATCAAGTTTTAACGTATAGAACTTCTTACTTTTGTTTTAAAAACAAACATACACGTTTTTAAATTCGTAACAAAGGGGGGTTACTTATATTTTTTTTTTTTTTTCTTTTTTGCCCCATGTGAAACTCTAAAATAAGGTAAAAAAAACATAAAAGCCTTTTAAAAACATAAAAAGTTTAAACAAATGCCGAATATATTACTGCTCAAAGAAGTATTTTTTCGGAGGGGAGATTTTTCGCGGAGGGTCTTTTTTTCTTCCCCCATAGGTTTTCTTTTTTCCCCCCGCAATGTTTTAAATTGAGATTTTTGTCTCTTTTTTTTTTTCAGTGACGGTTGGGTGACCCGTATTTAATTTTTTTTTTTTTTCTACAAAATATAAGTAAATTCATATGTAGCATTTACAGCATATAACTTTATTCTGTTTATAGCAGTTTTGTATTCCATTAAATAAAAATTATATAAGTTACTCGTTATATTTAGAAAGAATAGAATAGAATATTTTACTCGCGAAACCGCTATAAAACAATATAAGCACTACAACAAAAAATGTACTGTAACATCAAAATATAAAATTAAACATATATATAAATGCAGTAAGTAATAGGAACTTCATATGAACATACAGTACAATCAATAATTACAGTTAAAAAAAAATTTAAGTAAAAAGCACAAAAAAGGCTATATTGTGTCATATTGGTCATTGAATAAAAGGAGAGAAACACAAAAGAGCCTAAAAGGCTTCTAACATGTGTCGATTAAACTTTGTGTGTTTGTTAAAGGTAAGACTTTGGATTTTCAATTTAAACTGAGCCAGCGTTTTAGCTTCGGTAACACTTTCCGGCAAGCAGTTCAAGTATTTTGAAGAGCGGCAAGCAAATGAGTTAAGCATTAAATCATTTTTGGCAAAAGTGGCATATAACTTTTTTTTGTAGTCATTTTTCCCAAAAAAAATTGCCCATTCATAAAATTTGGAAAATTGCAAGTCCTTTAATTTATTAATTATGCTGTAACAAGTACATAAATCAAAACGTATTCTACGTGTTTCTAACGGAACAAGCCCTAAAATTTTCAGACGGGTTAAATAATTTGCCCCAGAGGAAAGATCGCAAGGAGCAAAAATTCGTCTTGTGAAACTACGTTGAACATTCTCAACTAAATCTATGTTTTTATACAAATATGGTGACCAAACTTGGGAAGAGTACTCCAAAATAGGACGCACGAAAGATTTATAAGCCCTAAGAAGCACATTTAAATTTTTAGTTTCAAAGCAACAGAAAATCATATTTGATACTGCAAAAGCTTTTTTTGCTATGAAACTACAATGTTCTGAAAACTTCAGAGTTTTGGATAATAATCCACAAATCTTTTATTTCAGTTTTTGATTCAAGCTCTTTACCGGCAATCAAAATTGGATTATTAGGATTTTTGTTTCCAACGTGAAGAATGCCACATTTATTAACCGCAATTTTTAGCTGCCAAGTATTGGCCCAAGAAATCAAAGCATCAGTTGCGCGCTGTAATATAGAATTTTCATCAGTTTTGGATTTAGCTTTATAAAGCTTGACGTCATCTGCAAATAACTTGCAGGTGACGTCGGTTAACTCAGTGGGTAAATCATTTATAAATAAAATAAACAATAAGGGTCCAAGTACCGAACCTTGGGGAACACCTGATATAACATCAATTTCTGCCGATTTAGAGTTTCCTATTACTACTTTTTGCTTACGATTGCTTAAACAAGATGTTATCCATTTTAATAAGTTTCCACATATTCCATAGGATTTTAATTTAGAAATAAGTTTATTATGACACACACTATCGAATGCCCGGCTAAAGTCAAAATACACTATATCCACAACCAAACCATTATTAACGGCCTGAATCCAATCATTAACCGATTCCAATAGTTGGAAACAGGTGGATCGTTTTCTCAGAAAACCATGCTGCTCCTTACTTATTAAGTTTTGGTTTTTCAAATATGTAAAAAGTTGCTCATATATACATGAACCATTATCTTACATGCGATACATGTAAGCGAGATGGGTCTGTAGTTAGATGGATCACTAGGACAACCTTTTTTATAAAGAGCAATGACTTCAGCAATTAGTCAAGAAGATGGTAACTTATTTGTTTCAAAAGAAACTTTAAAAACTGTTGATAAAGGATTACATAAGGAAAAAGCGAGCTTTTTAAATACAATCGCTGGAATATTGTCTGGTGTGCGGCTTTTTTTAGATTTTTGCTTTTTAAGCGCTTTAAGAACTATTTGTGGTTTAAAAACTTTATGTCAGAAATTTTTTTGCTAGTAACTGGGCTCATTGAAGGAGTGGTTAAATTATCTGGGGTAAAATTTTCAGAAAAACATTTGTTTAAAAGTTCACATTGCATTTGAGGATCAGTGACTAAAGAATTATCAGCGTTCTTTATAGGAGCAATAGAATTTTTTCAATTTCTTTTGTTTATAACAGATTTAAAAAGGCTATTTTTATCGTTTGAATTTAGTATTTTATGTTCTAAATTTCTATTAACTTGGACACTTCCGTTTTGTAAACCTCATTTAGTCGGATGTAAAAGGTTTTAGCTTGTTTTAAAAGAATAAATCGAATTTCGAGATTTCCAATCGAAACGAAAATTCAAAATTTTAAAATTCATTTTTATTTAGTCTAATTAAATCGGTTTGCACGATTTTTGTTGCTGTAAAAATATTGTTTTTCTCAACATTGCAACAGTATCATTGCAAACGCATTCTTTCCGGAACGTCGTGTTGTAGCTTTCGCCTCCCAGGATTGTCGTGTCGTGGGACCGTCATATCGACTCCCCTATACAGGGTACTTTTTTAACAAAACTTATTTAAGTACTACTTTCCCAAATACCAACCAACTTTTGCAATTGGTTTTATACTTCTTACTTTTCACAAAAATGAAGTAAAAATCGACTTTTAAATTTCACTTACTTTTACTTTTACTCTTACTCGAATTTTAAAATTTCAATTACTTTTAACTTTTACTCTTACTCGGATTTTTTCCTGGAAATACTTAAATTAATTTAAGTAAAATTTAAGTAATTTTAACGAGTAAATTCCCTCTATGCTTGTTGAAGATTGGTAGAAAAAAGTTTTTTAACATGCTAAAACGCTAAAACTATTTATTAGACAAAACAATTTTTAAAAAGAAAATTTATACATAAAGTTAGCAAAAAACTTTGAAACAGAGCTTTGGATCTCCAAAAACCGGTGTTTTGCTCCGTTTCAAAATTACTTTTATTATACTTTTACCCAGAACAAGTAAGAAGGAAGATCAAATCGCCAGGCTAGAAGCGGAGAATGCGGCTCTGCAGCAGAAGTTGGTGGATTTGGAGGAGAGGCTCGCCCAGATGGAGGAGGCACAGGCTTCTGGTGTTGATATGGAGCTGGTGTCTGCGGTGTGCGAAAAGGTCTTCAATCGTTTGATACCTATGATGGACAGTTATTTCAAGCGCATGGAGGTCTGAAAAGAACATGAGACAATGCTGGTTGTTTCTGGCCTTCTGGAGAATGATAACAGGGAAAAGGAAAACGTGGCTGAGTTATTAAAAACTCTTGATAGTAGTGATTCGGGTGAAGTCATCCACCCAATTAAAATTTTTCGTATTGGAAGAGCTAGCGACCGCCCCAGGCTGCTGAAAATTAGGTTAATCAACAAACATCTTCGTAATAAGTTAGTTCATTCAGGCGGTCGCCTAAGGGATTCCACCAAATATGACAAAGTTTATGTAAGGCCGTCTCTGACTGAGGAACAGAGAGTCTGTCAAAAAGAGTTGCTTGGCAAACTTCGGGAGCTAAGAGAGCAGAACAAAAAGGTTTCACTTCGGTATTCTGCTGATGGTGATCCCTTTTTGTTCGACATCACTCTCAAGGCTCCCCTAAAGGTTTCAAAATAGGATATTTCGCGACTTAATTACCATTATAGTAAACTAAAGCTTATACCTAGTATAAAAATTTTGTGTATGAATGCAAGAAGCCTTGCTAACTCCTTAGACGAGCTTGATGTTCTGATTTCAGGAGATAGTCTTATTTATGGTGCTGTTGATATCTGCTTTATTTGTGAAACGTGGCTCACTGAAACAACTTCAAACGCAATGATTATCAAAAACAGAGAATTTAATGTTTATCAAAGGGATCGACAGCAGCGGCGAGGAGGTGGAGTAGTTCTATTAATTAAAAATTTTTTTAGAGTAGTTGAAGTTGAAATTGAGAAAAAGTATGATGCAATAGAACTAGTAGCGGTTGACATTTTTCTACAGAAGTCATCTAAACTGAGATTCATTGGTATTTATAGAGAACCTAGTACTAGCAAAGAAAAAGACAATCTAATATTTGAGCTAATTAGGAATTTAACAGAAAACTTTGTAGGAACCATTGTTTTAACTGGAGATTTCAATCTGCCAGGGGTAGATTGGTCTTCAGATAAAATAACTTCAAACACGCAAAATGAAAATAATTGGTTTGAGTTTCTTATTGAGCTAGGTATGTATCAGCTTGTTTCACAACCAACTCGTGAGAATAATTATCTGGATCTTTTGTTCACAAACGATAGAGAAATTTTTAATAATGTCACTGTTGCGCCCAGTTTTTCACAATCAGACCATGACACTATTTTATCTGAAATTAATCTTAAAATATTTGACAGTCCTAAAAATAAGATTCAAAACTACATACCTGATTTTTTAAAAGCAGATTATGATATGCTAAGTTTGTACTTATCTACAATCAACTGGAAAATTTTATTTGAGGAATGTGGCACAGTAGAAAATGCTTGGCAGAAATTCAAGGATATTTTGTTGTTAGGAATCAATAGACATGTCCCTGGAAAAAAATTATTTACAAACAAGAAAAAAATTGTACAATATCCAATACATATAAGAAAACTACAAAATCAAAAGAAAAAACTTTGGCATAAGCGTAATATTGATGAAAAATCAAGATCAGAGTACAAAAAAATTTGCAAAGTATACAAAAATAAAGTTAGAGATTTTAACACTAATAAAGAAACAAAAATTCTAAATTCAGGGGGTTTAAACAATTTTTATAAATTTGTTAATAGTAAAATTAAAACAAAACAAACTATCCCACCAATTAAAAGAGACGATGGGACTTTTGTAACTGAAGAGTTTGAAAAAGTTGAACTTTTTGGAAATTACTTTGCTTCCGTTTTTACCGATGATGATGATACTTTACCAAATTTTAATCCACCAAATATTGGGAAGTTGGACAACATGGTATTTACCACAAAAAAGGTATTTAAAGCCCTAAAAAAGCTCCCAAACAAATTGTCTCAAACACCTGACTGTTTTCCAGCTTACTTTTTAAAACGCTTGGCTAAAGTTATTGCTGAACCTTTGGCAATAATCTTTCAGATGTCTTTTGATTTTGGAGAATTACCACTTGATTGGAAAATAGCTTTATTAAACTTACTGTTTAAAAAAGGCACCAAAAGCCTAAAAGAAAATTATCGTCCAATTTCACTTACATCTTTTTCTTGTAAACTAATGGAGCAGCTTGTTAAAGAAGAACTTCTTGTCTTTTTCCATATCATTTTGTCAAGGTTTCAACATGGTTTTAAGGCAAAAAGTTCTACAATAACACAGCTGTTGGAAACTTTTAATGAGTGGACGCAGGCACTAAAAGATAAACTTCTAATTGATGTCATATACTTGGATTTTGCCAAGGCCTTTGACACCGTGTCACATCAAAAATTGTTATATAAGCTAGAAAAATATGGTGTTTCTGGTAAATTTTTAAAATGGATAAAAGAATTTTTAGTTGGGCGGGATATTAAAGTTGTAATTAATGACTCAGTATCCAAATCATTTCCTGTAAAAAGTTCAGTTCCTCAGGGTTCTGTTTTGGGTCCATTTCTTTTTCTTATATATATTAACGATATTGTTGATTGTGTTAAGTACTCACAAATTAGGCTCTTTGCAGATGATATAAAGTTGTTTGCAAAATCTTCATCTAAAGACTACCACATTCAAACCTTAAGACTTCAAGAAGATTTAGATAGAATATACAGCTGGTCAAAAGACTGGCAATTGCAATTATCAGATCATAAATGTGAAGTTCTTCATATTCGAAATCATAGCAAAGAGTTAATTTGTAAATATAAGCTTGGTAATAATGTACTTGCAACTACAGAATTGGTGCGTGACCTAGGTGTTTATATATCTCATGATATGAAATTCTCTAAACACTGTGAAATCACAGCAAAAAAAGCAATGAGAGTGACATCACTAATTTTTAGAACATTCAACTCAAACTCTAGAAATAATCTTCTCAGAGCGTATAAGTCCTATGTTAGACCAATTCTGGAGTACGCTAGTGCAGTTTGGAACCCTTATTTACAAAAAGATATAAACATTTTGGAAAAAGTGCAACAAAATTTCACTAGGAGGTTGTTTTATAAATGCAAGTTGTTACCTGTTGGTTATGAACAAAGGCTGGATTACCTAGGTTTAGAAAGATTAAAGGACCAAAGAGACAAAACTGATTTATATGAGTGCTTTAAAATTATACATAGCTTAAACAATTTGCAAGCCAATGATTTTTTTAAGTTTAACCTGCAGCCCACCCGTGGTCATCCCTTTAAATTGGCTGTCAAAGAAAGTCGAATTAATGCAAGAAAATTTTCTTTTGCAAATAGGGTAGTTATACCTTGGAACAATCTACTCCCGTCTCAAGTAACTGTCGATTCTTTGGATGCACCCAAGAAAAATTTTAAAACCGACTTAAGGTCTCTCCGGACAGTTTTTATTGCAGAGCGTTCAGTAGTTAACCAATTGCAATAAAGAGCAAAAATTACCCATTTTTATTTACACACAATTTATTTTTGGTTTTTTTTTTTTTTGGGGTTTTTTAATTTTTTAAGATATTCAAATGACAAAAATTTGACTAATTGGCGAAAAGCAGGCAACAAATTTAGTTTACAATAATAATATTTTTTGATCTTATGTGAAATAAATTTTAAAAATTATAAAAAAATTTTAAAAAAAAATTATTAAAATCAAACAAAAATTATGGCCAGATATGTTTTATGTGGGAATCGATCTCGGGACCTTTCAAAAATTTTTGCGACGCGCTAACCGACTATGCCACTGCAACCATGGGTTGATGAGCTCTAAAAGCGATTTATAAACAAACCTACTGGAATAAATCAATAAAACGCACGACAGAACTATTTGTGTGTTAAAAAATACAAAAGATATTATGGCCTTCCAAAAATTATAAATTCCAATAGAAATATAGGAGCTTTAAATTTTACCAAATTAAATTAAATCGAGGTCTCACTGCAATTTTGAAAAAAATTAACCCCCATTTTTTACGGAAAATTGTATATTAAACCATAAATACAAAAGTATTTAAATTAATTTTTACGTACGTGAAAAAAGGTAACGGTGTTTCTTTATTGGAAGTATTTTTTTAATAAATAGTGAGCAGTGAATATTTTTAAGGGTTTTAAAAAAAATCATTGCAATTTGATTTTTAATATCAATTATTTCAATTACTTCCAATAATATAATGAATGTTCACTTAAAATCGTAGTATTTCTGCCTTTTTAACACTAATATTAATTTTTTAATGAAATATATCTGTATTTCACGAGATCTCATATGCCAAAAATCGCGATTTTCCATACTTAAGAAAACTGTCCGGAGAGGCTTTAAATAAGCGCTCTTTTTAAGCCTTTGAAGTCATTTCAGATAGCTATGTTGATATTCTGTTGGATTTATAGTTCATGTTGGCGGCGATTAAATCTCAAATTGGATGATGAAAAAGAAAAAAAAAGAAAAAAAAATGATAATACAGTAAAATTAAACTATGCATATATAGACTATGCGTAGTAAAATATTAGTTCTCCTGTTATCTGATCATTAATCAAACATTAAACATTTAATCCTGTTGTATACAAACTAATCCTGATGTGACTTGGATCAATTAATAAAAGCGTACTAATTTAACACATTTCTGCGACAATATTCTTTAGAAGTTGGTAAATAAACTTCCTCATTTATAAGCCGTAGAGAAAACCTTCACTAATCAAGTGGCCACGGCTCAGTTGGTCAACAATAACAATTAAAAGATAACTGGGAATCCAAGCTGTGCATACGCCAACTCATCGAATTTAAATGTATACAATTTCAATTCTAAATGCAAAAAAATATTGTTTGTATACAATTATTGGATTAAATTAAATGAGAAATTTTATAAATTTGTTTTTGGTTTTTAGATACATCAATAGTTCGTAATCTTTTAAATTATAAAATTTGTTCATCTCAAGTAGGGCCCGACCGGACCGGGATTTTTCGGTCTGGCCGGACCGGACCGGGCTTTTAAAAAGTCCGGCCCGGACTGGACCGGACCCGACCGGATCATAATAATAATTTAATATGTATATATTTGATACATATATGTAGATATAATTTATAATATATCATTTTGAAGAGGTTTCAACTCTATAAACAAAACTTTAACCAAAATAGCTAATTAAAAATTTACTAAAATCAAGGCAAAATAATAGAAACAATAGAATAGGGTAGTGCATTTAATTTCGGCACTTTTCCCAATTGGGCATTTTTGATTTTGGACTATATCTTTGGTAATCCTAGACGGAATACGAAGTTTGATAGCTCAAATGAGAGTTAATTAAATGTAGATGACTGTCGTGAGCTTTTTATTTGTTATGTTATGATATTTTCAAGTGAAATTGTGTGATTTACAAAAAATAAAATTGTTACTCGTTTTTAGAACATGGGCATTTTATGATTACACAATAAATTGGTTTTAAAAATAAACTGTCCTGGTAAAATTTAGTCCATTTTCCGAATTTTCAGTCCCCGTGGTTCTACGTTGCGTCTGTGGTGAGCAATCGTTATAAAATAAAATAGTGTAATTTCGGCACACATATTACTGTAGGTAAAAACGGTTGAATTAAATGGGAGGGTGTTAAATTGTAGTTGTAAATAGTTAAAAGAGAACGTTGAAATGTGTAGGGGTTATAGCACTGCACTTAACTCAATTAAGGGGGTCCTTTTAAAAAGTGCCAAAATTAAATGCCCTTTTTTCCCAAATTTTGCTCATTTTGATACCATTTGGCATTTTAGCTGTAACTTTTCGCCAGTTACACGTTGAACAACAAGTAAATACTTAAATTAAAGAAAACTGTCTGGAGATAATGATAGGCTTTTAAATTTTTGAAAATGATGGTTTTTTGACTGAGAAACAATCGATTGTTTGTAAAGTGCCGAAATTAAATGCATACATTTAATTTCGGCGATTTTCCATTTTTTTTTAAACTAATTTAATTAAGTAAAAAAACTACTTTTATACAATGAAACTATTGTGACGCAACGCAGTGTTTGTTGAATAGGGTAGTGCATTTAATTTCGGCCCTTTTTCGTTTTTCCAATGTAACTTTCATTGTATGGCCCGATTTTCATGTTTGATAGCTCATTTTAAAACTTTTACGATACTGCGTTGCGTCATAAAAGTTTCACTGTACAAAAGTTGTTTTTTTACTTAATTAAATCAGTTTTTAAAAAAATGAAAAATTGCCGAAATTAAATGTATGCATTTAATTTCGGGACTTTACAAACAATCGATTGTTTCTCAGTCGCAATTTTCCATTTTTTTTTTCAAAACTGATTTAATTAATTAAAAAAAAACAACTTTCGTGCAGTAAAACTTTTATGACGCAACGCAGTAGCGTAAAAGCTTTAAAATGAGCTATCAAACATGAAAATTGGGCCATACAGTCAAAAGTTACATTGGAAAAACGAAAAAGTGCCGAAATTAAATGCACTACCCTATGCCAACAAAACAAAATAGCAATAACGAAACAACAAAAAGCTAATAATAATCAATGTAACAGAAGCCAATAAAAGCATATTCAGTCTTGAAGACAACTAATAATATTCAAACTTTGTAATTCAGAGATTTTAAGTTGTATTTAAAAAATACTAGCTTTTCTACATTCTCTGGCTTTAAGGATACTCTGTCACCTTCTGAAATCAATTGAGCCACTTTAAACGATTTCTCACTTGCCACAGAGGCGCAAGGTGCTGACAGATACTTTTTTTCCATCTAAATTTAAGCATAAATGTGATCTTATCATTTAAGAATTTGTTAAACATCAACACATCCCTGCTTATTTTGATATGCATACTGACATACTGCTTTGGAACACATTTGATAAACAACATAGCAACAGTGCTTGAATTTGACACTGCTTACTTTAAACGAAATTGTAACCACTATACTGTATGGCTGCATTGAATCAGCAATCCACATCCAAACCTTGGCTTCAATTTGTTTCTGAATGGGAGCATTTTTCTGGAAATGGAGTCTGCCTCTAGAAGATATCAGATATTTTCATTTGCTTTTTATTTGCAGGTTCCTTTAAATCTTCCAAAATGTACAGACTTTTCTTCTCTATAGCTTTCACTTTCTTTTCCTCTTCCTTCAATTTCTTCAATTCTTGCACACTCTTGTATTCCCTGGGATGGGAGGTTTGAAGATGATGCCATAATGGACTGGTACTATAAGATTTTAGATCATTCCCTCTTTTGTATTCTGTGGACTTGGGCAGACACAATTGACAAATGGCCTTTGTATCATCCTTAGGCTTTACCTTGAAATGTTTCCAAACCATTCCCATTACACTCATCTTTCTTTCTTGCCTTTGCAAGAAAGAAACTACAATTACAATTCTTTCATCTAACTACAACTTTAACTACAATTAAAATTTATGTATGTATTTAACAACCTTTAAAGACAAAAACCATAAACGCACCAATACAATGAAGAAATAGATTAGCACAGCAAGAATAATGAAACACAGATTATAAACACTAATTATCATAAAGCAAAGCCAGGAAAAACAATTTTGCATATTGATGAGGAGTATTATAGGTTACACCAAGCAAGAGGATAAGAGTAAAAAAGAATATAAGAAAAGAGTAAAAGAATACCTAGTTAGATAAATTATAGTAAGTACTTACAAGTGACATATTTAACAAAACAAACTGCCATCCAAACTGAATAAATCAAGTAAGTAGGAAGCATCTAAAGATTCTAAAAAACAAAATACATACATATGTGATATATTTGTGATACAAAGAGTCGCGAGGTTGTGATAAAAAGCATAAGTGAGGATCTTATATCAAAGTTAAAAGCATAAAAACAGAGGATTTAAGCTTATAATTACCAAAAGAATTAATAAAATCAACAAAACTGTAATAAAATGTAAAAAAAGAATTTAAAATAAGATAAAATATATTTATAACAAATAATAATGTAAAACCATTAAAAAAAAAGAATAAGTCCGGCAAAAAAAGTCCGGCAAAATAAAAAAGTCCGGCCCGGACCGGACCGTAAATGGCCGGATATTCGGCCTCGGCATGGGGGGCAAGGAGGGCATACATGGGTACAGGGGGGTTAACCCCCCCCCCAAATTCTGAGAAGTGGGTTTACCCACCCCACTCAGAAGTGGGGGGGGGGGAGAAACAGAAAAGGTACCCCCCCTAATTTCGAAAAATGAAGAAAAAACTGTCTTTAAAATGACTTCTAACTGCCTCCAAACTTAAGTTTTGAGGTCAAAATGAATGTTTTAAACAGTAAAAAGCTCAAAAATGCAATAAAAATACCTTTTTGATCTAAAATTAGCCTTTTTTACCTATTTTTTCTTTGAAATCGAAAAACGATATGGGTAAAATATACACTCCAGAAAAAAAAACAATATGACTAATTTGCGTTTCTCGGATTTTAACCCCCCTCCCTAATTTAGGGTTTAACCCGCCCCCCCCACTCCGGACCAACTTGCCCATGTATGAGGGAGGGGGTTGTGGGGTTATACCCCTAAAAATCTCAAAACTGCCGACACCCCCCCTAAAATTTGGGGGTACTCCGGACACCCCCCTAAAATTTGGGGGGTCCTAGTCATACAAGGGCAAGTTGGTCTGGAGTGGAGGGGTTAAACCCCAAATTAGAGGTTAAAATCATAGGTGGGCAGCCTCTCAGATTTTGGGGGGGTATAAGGGGGGGAGGTCAAATTTTAGGGGGGTGTCTGGCAAGACCCAAATTTTGAGGGGGGGTGTACCCAAAATTTCTGCGCTGCCTTAAAATTGGCTTAAAACGCGTAAAAAAGCGTAAAACAAGCTTATAAATGCTTGAAAACTGTGTAAAATTAAAATAAGACCTTACTGCAACTTATAAATTTTATTTTTTAATTTTAATAATAATGTCTTTATATATTCTTATAATTAGATTAGAAATCATAGTTGTTTTAATAATTACGTAATAATAGAATAGTAATTATTTTATTGTCTTTATTATAAAGACAAGTATCACAAACTTTTTAATCCATAATCTTATATTTAATTAAAGATTATATACATACATGAGCGTAGCCAGGGGGGTCTCAGTGGCGTGCCCAGGATTTCATTTGTGGGGGCGGTCTGGGGGGTAAATACTAACCCTGAAGGGGGGTCTGGGGGCGAGAGCCCCCCAGCGGGGTCAAAGGGCAGAGCTCCTTCTCAGGGGGGTCCAGGGGGCAGAATGTCCCCCGGGGGGAGAAAATTTTTAATTTAAGGTGCTAAAATACAATAGAAATTTTAATTCCAGATGATACTTTTTACAAATTTTAAGGTTTTTTATAGCTATACATTTAAAACATGTGTTTAAACGTTAATAAAAGGATAGTAGCATAGATGAACAAGGGGGGGATTAAGGTGGGGTCCACCCCCCCCTAGCCTCGAAATTTTGGCCCCTCCCCTAGAAAAAAATCCAGGGGGCCCCTGCCCTCCCCCCAAATTTTCGAATTTTGTACCTCTGACCCCCTCTAGATTTTGAAATCTGACCCCCCCCCCCCTTCCCTCTCGAGAAAATTCGAAGTACTTTTTTTATACTAAATTTTCTTCCAAAAACGTGAATTTTTTACACAAATTCATGTTTTTTTACCCTTTTTATACCTGAATATCGCTTTTTATTCAATAAAAAGTAGTATTATCTTAAAAAAAAACTATTATTAAACCTTTAATGGTTTAAAGGTATTTTGCTTCGGAAATCGGACACCGCCTGACCCCCCTCTAGGTTTCAAAATCTTCCACCCTGGGTCGACCCCCCGTAGAAAGCTAGGGGGGTTCGACCCCCCTAGGACCCCCCTCCTAGATTTTGAAATGTCATTAATCCGGGGTAAACACGCCCTCTGGCTTTTTGACCGTGTTCATCTATGGATAGTAGTGTTTATACCAGTTTTATTAAACATGTATGCCTTAACTACTGAACGTGATAATCGATTTGAAATCAAAAAACTAAGATAAATTGTACTATAAACTACCCGCGTAGCTGAAAAATTTTGGTTTTTTGACTATTAATATGCTTTTGGGAGGCATCAGGAAAGTTTCTGTATTAATATTAAAGAAAACACTTTTTTCTCTCCCAAAATTTCTAAACCTAATGGTACCCCCTTACGAAAAAATCCGACTTCGCCGGATTTTGGGGGAGGGCGCCCCCCTCCTGGGCACGCCACTGCACTGACTCCTCCCCCGCCCCTTCCACCAATTTCGAATAATTTTCACATATAAATTTTTACAAAAAAATTTGATAAATTTTTGTTCAAAAGCCTTATTTTTTCTTTCTATCCATTTTCTTATCGTATTAGAGCTTTTTTCCCAGCATTTTTCGAAGCATATTTTTAGCGATTTAAAAAACCTTTAGAGAGCAAAAATTGTAATAGAGAGGCTACCTACTGCTTTTCTTCAAAAATGCTAACTGCGAGCCACTGGTGGCAATTACTTTATCACGTTTATGTTGGCCGACCAAGGCTAAATAATATTTATCTGGGTTTTATGATTTTAAACAAAAGGGGCATCAAAACGTGTCGTCTGGTGGACCATACATACGTACACGTCTGCAATTATGATCCGCGTAAGGGCTCATAAAAGACAAAAATTTAAAAAATAATACCAATAAAAGTCGTCAAAGAATGACGTTTGCGTTTTAAGGTTACAAAAAATAAACTTATTTGTTTACGGGTTTGAGTTCAGTGAGAAACTCACAATTTGTTTCTTCTTGGATTTCTTCAGATTCGGATTTTTCTCCGTCTTCACTTAAGCTGTCCTGGTAAGCTTTCTTTTGAGCTTCCTCCACTTGCAATCTTCCCCACTAAAAAAAAAGCTACCCTATTTTAATTTAAAAAATAAGAAAAATTTATTCTGTCCACAGTGCTATGATTTTTAGCAAACAGTATACTTTTACCTAATGCAAATTGTTAATTTTATAATTTATACAAAAGCTAATTTTGTACTAAGAAGATAAATTTTAAAATCTTATAAGTTAAACAACCAGTGTAAACAACTATAAATACATCAGTCATTAGGGATGTGCCATGTGCTTAACATCCGCGTTTGTATCCGGGGATTTTTAAACACACATTTGTGGATTTATTATATATCGTTTTTTATCCACAAATTCACAAATATGATTACTTATTGACAGGTAATTTTTAATTACACAGGTTTTTTTTTATAAATTTCAAAATTAAAAACCTTCTGTCGTTTGTTTTCTTTATTTATTTTCGCTTGTTTGAAACAAAAAGCAAATAAAGAGCAAATTGCGGTTACTAACTTTATAATATTGTTATAAATATACATAAGTATAAATTAACTAAAAAATTTTTGATAAAATTTATAAAATTTTGATTTAAGCGGTTGATTGAATAAATAAAATGATCAATTTTATGCGTTTCTGAAAATGAAAAATAATTGTATAATCATAGATGAACAAAGGGGGGTAAGGGTGGGGTCCACCCCCCCTAGCCTCGAAATTTTGCCCCCCCCCCCTAGAAAAAAATCCAGGGGGCCCCCTCCCCCCAAATTTTCGAATTTTTTACCCCTGACCCCCCTCTAGATTTTGAAATCTGAACCCCCCTCCCCTCTTGAGAAAATTTTAAGTACTTTTTTTATACTAAATTTTCTTCCAAAAACGTGAATTTTTAACACAAATTCATGTTTTTACACCCTTTTTATACCTAAATATCGCTTTTTATTCAGTAAATTGTAGTATTATCCTATAAAAAGAACTATTATTAAAGTTATTATGATTTAAAACTGTTTTGCTTTGGACGCTGGACCCCACCTGACCCCCCTCTAGATTTCAAAATTTCGCACCCCAGGTCGACCCTCCTAGGACCCCCTCCTTGATTTTGAAAAGTCATTTAGCCGGGGTAAACACCCCCCCTAGCTTTTTGACCGTGTTCATCTATGTGTATAATACACACTTAAATTTCAAATTTGATTTTCATTTTTCCTATAAACCAAAGTGCGTTTTTCCTATAAATTCTTAAAAATAATGAGAGTTCCGTGTGCTAATGTACATTTTTAAATATGTATATACAGAAAAAATCTAAAATATTTCACTAAATCTCTCGGCACACAATATTTAGAAGTCGATTTTAAATTGCTGGCTCTCAGCTTAATTGCTGACTTTCATGTATGTTTTATCCACCTTATTGGTTAAAGAGGACCTATAGGACAAAAGATCGAGTAAAATTATCTTGATACTTGCTGATTAATTAAAAAATTATTTGCAGGCTTTTGTACTACCTTGCCCATACATGGGCACGGCGGAAGGAGGGTTGGTGAGGTTAAACCCAAATCCAAAACGGGGAGGGGGATCCAAAACTGGAGGCAATCCAAAACAGGGAGGGGCAACTTTTTTGAACCGGGGGGGGCATAGATGAACACGGTCACCAAGGCTAAAAAGGGTGGGTAGATGACATTTCAAAATCTAGAAGGGGGTACTAGAGGGGTCAAACCTCCCCCCTGCCTTTTTAGGGGGGATCAACATGGGGTGGAAATTTTATGAAACCTAGATAACCTAGAACCTACGGGGGTCAGGCAGGGTTACTTTTATCCCGTGATGGGGTCTTGTAACGACCTGTGATAGGTCACTGAAGAAAACTTGTCTTAGGAGACTGTAGTTGTTAAATAGTCCTGCAAATTTACATTTGCAATAAACAAAAAGAACAATTTTTCTTGACAGGTATTTATTCACTTGCGATGACGTGGAAACAAAAGAGTGACACAGTCATAAAGGCCAAATTTTCAACACAAAAGAATTAAGGTAAAAATTTTAATTTTTATTCATTTATTTTTTAAGCTTTTAGGTTTTTATTTTAGACTTAATTAATTGCACTTAAACATTGTTGTTGTTGTTGATAACCTGAAACTTATCTTCTCTATGCAGATTATGCAAAGGGCAGGCGCTAAGACAAGTCAGGAGGGGCAAAAATGTTTCACTCCTATGGTTAAGATTCTTCGTCCAATATTAATAATGATGTTGGCAACCTTTACCGCTAGAGTGTTCACTACATGCAGTGTTCACCCATTCCGAGGTCTTTGTCTAAAGGATTTTTTAAGTCGCGCCTAATATTGATCTTACTATTTAACGTCGTACATGGTCAGTATAGGTGTTCCTGCAAGGCCAGTGGTACAAACTCCACACAGAATAGAGCTGTATTTGTTCACTGGTTTGCTAGATGGAAAACAGCCATGTGTGGCCAACGTACAACAACAAACACTCTAGCCATGCCACGCTGGACACATTTCTATAAAAGAAAAGATCCAGCAACCAGGTTTAGGTGGTAGTGGAACCTGTAGGCCCGTTAGGTGCTGCCCAAAGGTCAGCACAGTCCTGGTGGCTCAATGGCACCGCTTAAACATTAGTTAGACTGCTCACAATACATTAGGTAACTCTGTCATTTAATCATTTGGAGCTGATTAAATGCCAGTCCTAAGCATAGGTGGGGGTTTTAGCATAGGTGGGCGGAGTGTTTATTACCTTGTTTATGTCATACACTTCATTTTTTTCCTATTATTCAATAAAAATAAGTGTATAAAACAAAGAAAAATTTTTTACAAACAATTTGATACCTTAAAATTTCCAATTTCCAAAACATTACAAATGAAAAATGAGTACATTGAATTACAGCTGAGCAATACAAAGTACCAGAAAATGTTTTTAACCTTTAAATTTTTAATACCAGTATACCACTATATAATAATCCAAAAAGGGGGGTCCAGCGTGGTTGTATCAAGATTAAAAAACAAAGTAACACAAATTTGGAAGTGGAGACCAATTAAAACATTAAGAATGGGGTGGGTCTAGCGTGGTCATACCCAGATTACAAAACAAAATAATACAAATTTGCAAGTGGACACTATATAATTAATGGAGCGCTGATCGAAGCGCGAGAAATTTTTTTAAAAATGGTAGTTCTGGAATCTAGACCCCCAAATTTTCATCTTTGGTGACCCAAAAGGGGAGTCTAATACCAAATTTTTCCCTTTTCAGACCCAAAGAAGGGGTCTAGCTAGACACCCCTGGCTACGCCCATGTATGTATATAATCTTTAATTAAATATAAGATTATGGATTAAAAAGTTTGTGATACTTGACTTTATAATCAAGACAATAAAATTACTATTCTATTATTATGTAATTATTTAACAAACTATGATTTCTAATCTAATTATAAGAATATATCAACACATTATTAGTAAAAGAATTAAAAAATAAAATTTATAAGTTGCAATAAGGTCTTATTTTAAGTTTACACACTTTTAAAGCATTTGTCCCCTCAAAATTTGGGTCTTGCCCGACACGCGACACCCCCACTAAAATTTGACCCCCCCTTATACCCCCTAAAATCCAAGAGGCTGCCCACCTATGGTCCCAAGCCTGGATAGGAAGCTATTTGATACCTACTTTGTTTCTTTTAGCTCCCCTTAAAGGAGGAGGGGATAAGCTATTTGTGGTTTTGTTTTTTTATTTATAAATTCAGTTTTTAGTTCTTACGAAATATATTAATTTATTACTGTTATATGTTTCAGCTTTCATAATTTTTGCTCCCCCTACCCCTCCTTTAGAAATTTTTTTGGGCGTTTTTGTATTACTTCTCCCATTTCGTTTTCTATTAAATGTCTAAAACAAAACACTTTAAACCATTGGAGATTTAAAAGTTGTTTTTTTTATAAAATAATACTGCATATTATTGAATGAACAGCAATATTCTTGTATAAAAAAGGGTGTAAAAACATGAATTTGTGTTATGAATAAAATTTATTATAAAAAAGTACTTAAAATTTTTTTGAGAGGGGAAGGGAGGGGGGGGCTCAGATTTCAAATTCTTAGAGGTATTTGGCGTGCCCAAGGGGGGGGGGCGCATAGGTGTTTTTGGTCGGGTCCGCTAGGGGGGGGGTCCACCCCCGGGTGGAAGGCCAAAAGTTTTTAGGGGGGGGTCCGGACCCCCCTGGCTTTTTAGGGGGGTCAACCCTGGGTTCGAGATTTCAAATTTAGGGGGGGGTCAGGGGGGTCCAATTTTTTAGCAAAATTTTTTTAACTTAATAATTTAAGTGTTTTTAGGTCTAATATTGAATTTTATGTATTAAAACAGCCTATTTAGGCCTAAAAGGTGTATTTAAACACTGTTTTTAACTAAAAACCCATGTTTTTGACAGTAAATAAAAAAATATACTTCCAAATTGGTCGGAAGGAGGGGGAAGGGGGGTCAACTTCGCTAGGGGAGGGGGCAGGCCGGACCGCTTTCGAGCTTTGGGGGGAGGGGGCCCCCTGGATTTTTTCTAGGGGGTCCGAAATTTTGGCTCTGGGGGCGGGGTGGACCCCTCTGTCCCCCCCCCAAAAACACTTATGGGCTTATGAATTGTGAGGGATCGGCCGCCTTCCCTCCGCCCCCGAAATCCGGCGAAGCTGGATTTTTTTGTAAGGGGGGATCCTTCCGTTTTTTTAATTTTGGGAGAGAAATTTTTGTTAATGATCAGATAACAGAATTAATATTATACCAAGCATAGTCAACATAGGTGTTTTTTGGGGGGGGGACAGAGGGGTGCACCTTCTTACTAGAGCCAAAATTTTGGACCCCCCCTAGAAAAAATTCAGGCGGGCCCTCCTCCCTGCCAAAGCTCGAGAGTGGTCCGGCCTGACCCCCCCTAGCGAGGCTGACCCCCCTCCCTTCCCCCTCCTGACCAATTTAGAAGTATATTTTTTTATTTACTGTCAAAAACACGAATTTTTAGTTAAAACAGTGTTTAAATACACTTTTTAGGCCTAAATAGGCTGTTTTAATACATAAAATTAAATATTAGACCTAAAAAAACTTAATTTATTGAGTTAAAAAACTTCTGCTAAAAAATTAGACCCCCCTGACCCCCCCCCCCCAAATTTGAAATCTTGCACCCGGGGTCGACCCCCCCTAAAAAGCCAGGGGGGTCCGGACCCCCCTGGACCTTCCCCTAAAAAATTTTGGCCTTCCACCCGGGGGTGGACCCCCCCCCCTAGCGGACCCGACCAAAAACACCTATGATAGTCAATGCATAGTATAATTCTACTGTTACATTATTTCATTTTTTTTCTTTTTTTATTTCATCAACAACATCAAATCTGCAACTTAATTGTCGCCAATATAAAATACATTTCTAACAAAATATCAACAAACATAGCTATCTGAAACCTAGGTAATCCAGTCTTTGTTCATAACCAACAGGTAACAACTTGCATTTATAAAACAACCGCCTAGTGAAATTTTGTTGCACTTTTTCCAAAATGTTTATATTTTTTTGTAAATAA
The DNA here is from genome assembly GCA_030248175.1 of Microlaimidae sp. YZB2_3. Lineage (NCBI taxonomy): Eukaryota > Metazoa > Nematoda > Chromadorea > Desmodorida > Microlaimidae > Microlaimidae sp. YZB2_3. The sequence continues at coordinate 5,790 of JASAMX010020383.1, read as the reverse complement.
AGATTCCAAACTGCACTAGCGTACTCCAGAATTGGTCTAACATAGGACTTATATGCTCTAAGAAGATCATTTCTAGAGTTTGAATTGAATGTTCTAAAAATTAGTGATGTCTTTCTCATTGCTTGTTTTGCTGTGATTTCAGTGTTTAAAAAATTTCATATTATGGATATATAAACACCAAGGTCACGCACCAATTCTGTAGTTGCAAGTAGGTTATTACCAAGCTTATATTTACAAATTAACTCTTTGCTATGATTTTGAATATGAAGAACTTCACATTTATGATCCAATAATTGTAATTGCCAGTCTTGTGACCAGCTGTGTATTCTATTTAAATCTTTTTGAATTTTAGGTTTGAATGTGGTAATCTTTAGATGAAAATTTTGTAAACAACTTTATATTATCTGCAAAGAGTCTAATTTTTGAGTACTTAACACAATTAACAATATCATTAATATAAATAAGAAAAAGAAATGGACCCAAAACAGAACCCTGAGAAACTGAACTTTTTACAGGAAATGATTTGGATACTGAGTCATTAATTACAACTTTAATTTCCCGCCCAACTAAAAATTCTCTTATCCATTTTAAAAATTACCAGAAACACCATATTTTTTAGCTTATATAACAATTTTTGATGTGACACAGTGTCAAAGGCCTGGCAAAATCCAAGTAAATGACATCAATTAGAAGTTTATCTTTTAATCCCTGCGTCCACTCATTAAAAGTTTCTAACAGCTTTGTTATTGTAGAACTTTTTGTCTTAAAACTATGTTGAAACCTTGACAAAATGATATGGAAAAAGACAAGAAGTTTTTCTTTGATAAGCTGTTCCATTAGTTTACAAGAAAAAAGATGTAAGTGAAATTGGACGATAATTTTCTTTTAGGCTTTTGGTGCTTTTTTTAAACAGTAAGTTTAATAAAGCTTTTTTCCAATCAAGTGGTAATTGTCCAAAATTAAAAGACACCTGAAAGGTTATTGCCAAAGGTTCAGCAATAACTTTAGCCAAGCGTTTTAAAAAGTAAGCTGGAAAACAGTCAGGAATTTGAGACAATTTGTTTGGGAGCTTTTTTAGAGCTTTAAACACCTTTTTTGTGGTAAATACCATCTTGTCCAACTTTCCAATATTTGGTGGATTAAAATTTGGTAAAGTATTATCATCATCAGTAAAAACAGAAGCAATATAATTTCCAAAAAGTTCAACTTTTTCAAGGTCTTCAGTTACAAAAGTCCCATCATCTCTTTTAATTGGTGGGATAGTTTGTTTTGTTTTAATTTTACTATTAACAAATTTATAAAAATTGTTTAAACCCCCTGAATTTAAAATTTTTGTTTCTTTATTAGTGTTAAAATCTCTAACTTTATGTTTGTATACTTTGCAAATTTTTTTTGTACTCTAATCTTGATTTTTCATCAATATTACACTTATGTATGCCAAAGTTTTTTTCTTTTGATTTTGTAGTTTCTTATATGTATTGGATATTGTACAATTTTTTTCTTGTTTGTAAATAATTTTTTTCCAGAGACATGTCTATTGATTCCTAACATCAAAATATCTTTGAATCTCTGCCAAGCATTTTCTACTGTGCCACATTCCTCAAATAAAATTTTCCAGTTGATTGTAGATAACTCATAGTCATAATTGCATTGCAAGTCATAATCTGCTTTTTAAAAATCAGGTATGTAGTTTTATTTTATTTTTAGGACTGTCAAAAATTTTAAGATTAATTTCAGATAAAATAGTGTCATGGTTTGATTGTGAAAACTGGACGCAACAGTGACACTATTGAAAATTTCTCTATTGTTTGTGAACAAAAGATCCAAATAATTATTCTCACGAGTTGGTTGTGAAACAAGCTAGCTAGCTCAATAAGAAACTCAAATCAATTATTTTCATTTTGTGTGTTTGAAGTTATTCTATCTGAAGACCAATCTACCCCTGGCAGGTTGAAATCTCCAGTTAAAACAAAACAATGGTTCCAACAAAGTTTTCTGTTAAATTCCTGATTAGCTCAAATATTAAATTGTCTTTTTCTTTGCTAGTACTTGGTTCTCTATAAATACCATACAGACCTGTGCACGCGCACGGTCTGAAAATGCCCCCCCCGTTTTATTGCCCCCCCCCCCCCGCCAAAAAATGAAAAAGTACCCTAAAAATATGATGCCATTTTTGACCTATGATGACGCCATCATCGCGAATTTTTTGCAGTTTTTAGCCTATTTCAATGTATTTTAAGCCATTTTAGACCTATTTTTACCTTATTTCCGCTTTTTTTGTCCCTTTTCCCTTCTTTTTTTTCTTTTTTCTCCTTTTTTTCTCTTTTTTCCCCCTGCTTGGCCGCCCCCGTTTGAGAAACGTTGCCCCCCCGGGCCCCCCCATTTTAACCCCGGGGGGGGGGGGCCGTGCACATGTCTGACCATATACCAATGAATCTCAGTTTAGATGACTTCTGTAAAAAAATGTCAACCGCTACTAGTTCTATTGCATCATACTTTTCTTCCATTTCAACTTCAACTACTCTAAAATTATTTTTAATTAATAGAACTACTCCACCTCCTTGTTCTTTAATATTAATACAGAAAGTTTCCTGATGCCTTCTAAACATAGGTGTTTTGGGGGGGGGGAGACAGAGGGGTCACCTCCCCCTAGAGCCAAAATTTTGGACCCCCCCTAGAAAAAATTCAGGGCCCCCCCCCTCCCCCCCCAAAGCTCGAAAGCGGTCCGGCGTGACCCCCCCTAGCGAGGCTGACCCCCCTTCCCACCGTCCCGACCAACTTGGAAGTATATTTTTTTATTTACTGTCAAAAACACGGGTTTTTAGTTAAAAACAGTGTTTAAATACACTTTTTAGGCCTAAATAGGCTGTTTTAATACATAAAATTCAATATTAGACCTAAAAACACTTAAATTATTGAGTTAAAAAAATTTTGTTAAAAAATTGGACCCCCCCTGACTCCCCCTCCTAAATTTGAAATCTCGCACCCGGGGTCGACCCCCCCTAAAAAGCCAGGGGAGTCCGAACCTCCCCTGGACCCCCTCCTAAAAAATTTTGGCCTTCCACCGGGGGGTGGACCCCCCCTAGCGGACCCGACCAAAAACACCTATGCTTCTAAAAGCATATTAATAGTTAAAAATCCAAATTTTTCCCGCTTCCGGGGTAGTTTAATTTGACAGTTTATCTTAGTTTTTTTGATTTCAAATCGATTATGCTGTTCAATAATTAAGACATAGGTACGTATTAAATCAAACTACTATAAACACTATTATTAACCTTTTATTAACAACGTTTTAAACACGTGTTTTAAACCTAAAAGGATAAAAAACCCTTAAATTTTTGTAAGAAACATCATCTGGAATTAAAATTTTTAGTGTATTTTAGCGCCTCAAATAAAAAATTTTCTCTCCCGGGGGCATTCTGCCTCCAAACCCCCTGACAAGGGGCTCTGCCCTTGACCCCACTGGGGGCTCTCCTCGCCCCCCAGACCCCCAATTGCTGGGGGGCTGCCTTCCCAGACCCTTCAGGGTTAGTATTTACAGCATTCTTCAAAAACAACCCACTTTAGAGGTCAACAGAAAGAAAATACAAGATGAACTACTTTAAACCTGGACAAACTACTAGTTTAAAACCGTTATTTTTCAAGAACAACCCATTAAATTAAAATATTTTTTTATAAACCTTAAACAAAATGATAAACTTAAAAAAAAATATCATAATAAAACTCATAAACAACCTGAATCCTAGACATAGGTGTTTATGGTCGGGTCCGCTAAGGGGGGGTCCACCCCCCGATGGAAGACCAAAATTTTTTAGGGGGGTCAAGAGGGGTTTGGACCCCCCTGGCTTTTTATTTTAACTAAAAAACCGTGTTTTTGACAGTAAATAAAAAAATATACTTCCAAATTGGTCAGGAGGGGGAAGGAGGGGGGTCAGCCTCGCTAGGGGGGTCAGGCCCGACCGCTCTTGAGCTTTGGGGCGGAGGGGGGAGCCTGAATTTTTTCTAGGGGGTGGGGTCAAAAATTTTGGCTCTAGGGGGGTGCACCTTTCTGTTCCCCCCCCCAAAAAAAACACCTATGATCCTAGACTATAAACCTTAGTTTTCCTAAGCAACCCAAGCAAAACTTCAAAATCAAACAAAACATTAAATTTAGCTTGGTTTTAACGTTTTGCTTGGGTTGCTTAGGGAAATTAAGGTCTAAAGTCCACGATAAATGTTATTTGTGAGTTTTATCACGATAGTTTACTTGAAAAATAACAGTTTTAAACAATCCATCTTTTTGGTGACCACTTGAGTGGGTTGTTCTTGAAGAATTCCCTATTTACCCCCACATCGCCCCCCTCCAAACAAAATCTGGGCACGCCACTGCTGGCTGCTGGGGTAAAAAATTGAAAAATTTGGGGGGAAGGGGAGGCTTGATTTTTTTTCTGGGGGACTCAATTTCGAGGCAAGGGGGTGGACCTTCACTCTACCCCCCACTTGTTCATCCATGTCGCTATTGACCTAGAAGCATGTTTTTTATCCATGTATATCGGGTGGAATTCTCAAACTAATTTTGGAACGCGTTTAGTAGCTGTACGTACAGCAGCAGAATGAGGCCATAGATGTTTTTGGTGGGACAGACAGAGGGGTCCACCCCCCTCCTAGAACCAAAATTTTGGACCTCCCCCCTAGAAAAAATCCAGGGCCCTCCTACCCCCAAACCTCAAGAGCAGTCCGGCCTACCCCCCCCCCTAGTGAGGCTGACCCCCGTCCCCCCCTCTCACAACCAATTTAGAAGTATTTTTTTTATTTAGTGTCAAAAACACTGTTTTTTAGTTAAAAACAGTGTGTAAATACACTTTTTAGGCCTAAATAAGCGGTTTTAGTACATAAAATTTAATATTAGACCTAAAAAAACTTAAATTATTGAATTAAAAAAATTTTGTTAAAAAATTGAGCCCCGTGACCCTGACCCCCCTAAATTTGAAATCTCACACCCAGGGTCGACCCCCCTAAAAAGCCAGGGGGGGTCCGCCCCCCCCTGGACACCCCCCCCCCTAAAAATTGTGGCCTTCCACCCGGGGGTGGACCCTTCCCCCTAGCAGACCCCACCAAAACATCTATGATTGAGGCGTTTATTATTTCACCGTATAATCTATTGAAATTGAAAAAAAAATTATAAATTGCCAAATTTTAATTTATTTTGCACATATTTAACACAATTGTTTATATTATTATCTATTAAGAACTTTAGATACAGAAATTACCTCAAAAATTTTTTGTAGTGTAAAAACATAGCGTCTGCGAATTCCCAAAGACTTTCCGAATGTTGCCAGAAAAACGATTAGTATTGTTAAAAGAAAAATTGGAGGAACAGCAAACGTTATGATAAGAAATATAAGATGTTCTCCAACTTTCAACTCCATTGAAACACTTCCTGTTAAAAATTTAAACTTTAATACAAATAGTATATAATATACACAAAGAGAGAAAGAAAAAAAAGAAAGGTGATTTTTTGTCCAAAAACCGCTATAAATCCGCAGAACGCATTCTGCGCTAGTACTCCTGAGTTTAAAAGTTCGTGTCCGCTTCCAATTGGCGTATAGATGTTTTCGGTCAAGTCCGCTATGGTGTTCCATCACCGGGTGGAAGCCAAAACCCTAGAGCCAAAATTTCGGACCCCCCCTCTAAAAAAAATCCAGGGGCCTCATACCTCCCTCCCAAAGCTCGAGAGCGGTCCGGTCTGACCCCCCTAGCGAGGCTGACCCCCCTCCCAAAAAGTTAGAAGTATAAGTAAGTGAACAAAAA
>JASAMX010020381.1:0-21085 GCA_030248175.1 Microlaimidae sp. YZB2_3 | reverse complement strand
TATATATATATATTTGGGTTCTTTTATTAGTATTTTCTCAACTAACATGCTTCTTCTTTCTTCCTTATATAAAAGTATGTTTTTTATTATATGTTACATTAGGATTATATTCAGGTAAATTTAATAATGTACGATTTGTGTGGTATAGATACGTAGGATCCGTCCGGATATCCAGTAATAAGGATATAATACATTGTTTATTATGTATTCTTGCTCTGGTTACAATTACGTCTTTCAAAAATTAGGACATATAGGATTGGTGAACCAAAGTTCGAATTCAAAATTCACAAAAATCCGATGATAGCTTATGGTCATAAATAACATTACTGGATATAGACATGAGCTTGCTAAATCTCGTTTCAGGATTTATTTTAGGAATGCATTTATTTTTACTAAAATTTTAGATTATATACCGATAAAATACAATTTATTCAACCTGAATACAAAATTTTAACCGTTTTTAGCGGTTTTTTTTTTAAAAAACTTGAAAAGTTATACTGACAAGATTTTTATTTCCAGAAAACAAAAATTTTGCATCTATTGCATCATGTTGTTTTCTAATTTTTTTGTTGTTTTAGTTTTTTACGGCGAAAAATTTTCACCACTGAACGAACAAAGAATGATGTATTAGCAAAATCACTACAATTTACAGTTGTAACATATAAACTTAGGCGGAAAATATTTGTTTACAACGAAGCAAAAATATTTAAAACACGGAAGACTAAAAAAACTAGTTTTGCAGAGATTCTAATACAGATTTTTTTTAGAACATATTAATTTGTAACCGACTTTTTTTGTTGTTTTTGCCATAAGATATATTTTTTTAGATATATCTTATGGCAAAACATATTTAAACTTGAACAATTTTAAATTTAAACATATTGCAAAAATGTTTAAATTTAAACTTTCGGATTTGAATTTTGAGTATTTTTAATTATTTATTCCTACGTTACCAATGCAACATGTGGACATGTACACATTTAAATAAAATGGTTCTTCACTTTTCGTGCGTTTAAAAATTATTTCAATTCATATTGAATTGATGATGATTGAATACTGTTTATGAAAGAAATTAAATAATAATGCTGAATAGTGTTTATGTTTACAAAAGTGTGAATTTTTTGGTCATTGTTTGCCACAATCACACAAAAGAAAATGGGTTAGTGCGGTAAGTTTTCCGGAATCAATAAGAAAATATTGTTATAAATCGACGAATTGAACTATTAAATTGTTAAATGACGCTCGTAAATGTTAAATTTTAAAGAAACACCACACGGTTGGTTAGATAGTTTGGTAATTTTATATAAATTGAGATTTAAATGGTTATTAAAATTCAGAGAAAAAAAACAAGTTGCCAAGTTTTTTTTATTTTGAAATGTTTTATTTTTATAAAAACAATTTACTATGTTTGTTTTAGAAATGAGCAAACACTGCGGCGAGTGCATGGACGAATTATCACGATCGGTTGATAAAATTCTTCAAGCTTATCATTTGGTACCTTTACTGCTTTTTATTTAAATATTTTTTATTATGTGTTCTGATTGTGAACTCAGCTAAAAAGTATTAGGTTTTGCTTAAAACACGAAAAAAATGAACCGAAGAATATTTGTAAAGAATAATAACACATAATGTTTATTACTAAAATAAAATTTTTTAGTACGCTGATCGAAATAGACTGACTGAGGAATTCATTTTTTCTCCAGATAATTCGGATAACGATTGTTTATGAATTATGATGGTTTATCATTAGTACATTGATTTGAAGGTTTTTTCCTAAAGAATCCCGTTAATTCAAGTGGCAAACAAGCCATATCTCCAAAGTTAGTTCTATATCTGGGTTTTGCTTTGAAAAAACCCTGTATTGCCGCCCACGTTTAAGTTGTTCATACAGGTTCTTTGTGATACATTTAATAATTACTAATTTATATAAAACTTAACAAATAATTAAATGATTTCAGGTAGTAAACGAATTGGATTTCATAACATTTAGTTTGATATTAGAGTTTTGCTTGGGGAAATCAAGGATCGCCGTCTTTATTTAAGTTGTTCATGAGGGTGTATTATCATATACATTTTGAATTGGGGAAACCATGAATTGTCGTGTGGTCCACTTTTAATATGTTCATGAGGCTTTATCATGAAACATTCTGAATTGGGGAAACCAAGAAAATTACCTTACACTTTTAAGTTGTTCATGAGGGGTTTTTACAATACATTTTGATTTTTTCAGGTGGCAAACGAACCGGATCTCACAGTGGATGAGCGGGAGCGGCTGCAGTTCCGTTTGACCACGGCGATAGACGGAGCCACGCGGCGCCTCGCCTCAGGGACCCCGCGTGGCGATCGGGCGGAACCGGAAGGGGGATTGGACGACCCCCCAAGGGTGAGCCCCGCCTCGGGGGCCAACCCCCCGGGGGCACCTACCCCCACACCCGGCCCCCACCAGGACCCCCAGCACATTCTACAGCAGTACAGCGATATACTGGTGAACATGGTCCAGAAACAGCTGGCTCAGCAGCAGCAGAATAAGTAAGGGGAATTCGGGGCAGCCCTCTGGGTATCCCTCCCCGCTCCTTGTTTTCTTCTTCTGGTTTAATATCTGGAGCACGAGTGAGCAGAAGAAGACGCGACCCAAATCACTAGACTGAAAATGAAGTTGTTGGATAAAGGTGCTCATTCCTATTAAGGAATTAAAGGACCACCTTTGAAACGTTAACGTGACGGCTGTGCTGGAAAAAAACGATGTGAAACATTAAGGCAACGGGGATTTTTAAGAACTGCAAGGAGAATAGCAAAATCAAAAAAAGCGTGAAAAATGCTCATTGTTCGTAAAATCCAAACGCAAATTGGAACCTGCTCAGGAGCAAAAGGTATTTTTAAAAAAAAAGAGAGGGAGTGTGGAAAGCGCAAAACTGCAGCAATGGATCGTTCTGTTAGGGAATCAGACAGAACATGAATTGTATGACAGAAAACATATCAATTGGCGGCACAAAAACTTCCAGGTTTATTTAGCTTTCTCCTTCAGGAATAAGGATTGGAAGTAAAAAAAATGAGAGGATTAATTAAGTATTTAATGTGTAGAAAACCGAGAGCTGTGTATATTTGCGACTCTTTTTATTATTTTTTTTAAGATTTAACAGTATTTGTATGCTTAATCAAACGTTAAAGCGTCTTTATTGTGGTATAGTTTTATACGCATATTTTTGTATGTTTCGATTGTTTTTGAATAAATGTTTTATAATTGTGTAATCTGTAAAAAATCTATGCGAATGTTTGTTGGTTATGATTAATTTTAATCCCATGTTTAGGTAGGACGTAGGACTATTCCTAAAAGTGCCTAGGCTAGTGTGGTACTAGTTTTATCTTTCTTTCCCACATCTTTCTTCCAACAATATGAGTTTTTCATCGTGCTGCATTTTTATTAAGTATGTATATTTAAATGTTTATTGTATGTCATAGTGTAATCACGGAAAGGTTGCAATTGGTGTAAAAAGTTTGAGTAACTGTTATATATTTGGCCAAATAGGAAAATATCTGCGAAATGTATACCTGTGTTTACCTGATACCTACACATTTAATTATATTTTATCAAAGGTGGATAATCTAATAAAGGTATGTCACAGCGGTCTGTAGCAGCGTGCATCATAAAATCCAATTCTGGCCGGACGTGCGGCTTCTGGCCGGACATACGGCTACAGGCCGGACGTGCGGCTTCTGGCCGGACGTGCGGCCCGAATTGGATTTTATGATGCACGCTGCTACAGAGCGCTATGACATACCTTTATTAGATTATCCACCTTTGATTTTATTTAATTGACCATCAGAAAATTTACATATTTGCACAGTGTTCAAAATCCGTGTTCGTCACGTAAACTTTTTACCTATATTCCATTTTTGTTCCATTTAAATAATATTCTTAAAAAAAAATAAGTACCTGACGTTAAAAAAGACAACATTGCCAATACACACTAATTCTTTTGATGATTTTGGACAAGTCCATATTTGGGAAAACAAATTTACCCTCAGAATCTGGAAGTTTTCGACATCCACCAAAACCCAAATCACCCTCTTTTCCGCCTTAAATTTGGGACGTAATGTCAGAAACCAAAAAAAACCTTAGAAAATGGGAGTCCTCATAAGCTCCTGAAAATATAATTGATCTGTTCCTTTGAGCGTGAGAGTATATGAGTATTGAGTTGTAAAGCTTTTTAAAAAACTCCGTTGCACTCTTGACATCCATATAAGTTTTCTCGTTAGTAACGGAAGAATGAGTCACAATTGGTATAATATACATGCGGCGTTGACGCAATTGTTTACACTGATTTTGATTTTATATGAACTTTCTTTGTTCAAGGACATTGAGGCGTGGTTCACACCGGAATAGCAAGTGACAACCTGATCACACCGCAGCGACCACTGACAGTTTAAAGGTGTAAAAGCGCGTGAAATTCCTTGTCACTCCGGTGGAAATCATTTCCAAGAAACACGTGTACACTTTTGTCATCCATTCTTCCGTATATATGGGAATCGATCTGTTGTTTTAATTTTTTTTCTTCCAAAATCGAATCTATACAATTTAAATTATTGTTATATGATTTTGATTTAAAACTAAGCTGATGATAGTGCAGTTTTAATATTGATTGATAGGTTATACACTGCGATCTATGGTAAGCCTTATGGTTATTTCACCCGTTAAGGACAAATAAAAGCGGCCAAAACACCTACATTGCATGGCATTCTTCAAGTATAACCCATTTTATTTCATGGACTACTTAAGTATAGACGAACTAACAGTTTGAATCCCTTATTTTTCAAGTACAATTAATTAAAATAAAAGTTTTTTGATAAATCTTAAGAAAAACACGTAAACTTAAAAATTTTGTCATTATAAAACTCATTAGTATCCTAAATCGTGGAGTGTAGATTTTAGTTTCCCTAAGCAGCCTAAGCAAAACCTTAAAATCAAGCTAAAGTTTATATTTAGCTTGATTTTGAGGTTTTGCTTAGGTTGCTTAGGGAAACTAAGGTCTACAGTCCACGATTAGGTTATTTATAAGTACTCTCACGATAAGTTACATAAAAAATTTAGGATTTAGGATACTAATAAGTTTTATAATGACAAAATTTTTAAGTTTACGTGTTTTTCTTAAGATTTATCAAAAAACTTTTATTTTAATTAATTGTACTTGAAAAATAAGGGATTTAAACTGTTAGTTCGTCTATACTTAATTAGTCCATGAAATAAAATGGGTTATACTTGAAGCATGCCCATTGCATACCAATAGGACTTTTTGTTTTCTATATAACTCACCGTAGTCCTTACCGCTTTAGGACAATAATAGTTTGACTCTATATATTGTCGTGTACTTATAGTTATGTATGGTTTTTTGATGAAAATTCGGTGCTTGGTAAAAGTTAATAACGTGTACAGTTCCAGTGGCCAATTTTTTTGACGTCTTGGTTTTTTATTTTGTTTTAAATAACGTAGTTTTTTTCTATTTGTGTTTAATTTGATAAATTTTATATATTACACACTGGATCTGATCGGTATGTTTCTCAGTTTTGTTTTCCATTTTTTTTGTACCTGCTAATATATAAAATATATAAGTACCTAAATGTACCAAGAGATTTTTAGGACATATATTTTTTAACATACTTTAAAGTGTAAGAAACGAGTGACATCAATATTACCGTTATTTTTATCCCCCCCCTCTCTCTCTCCCCAAAGTCTGGTTCATATGAATCATTCAAAGTGTATGAAACTAAAAATTGAAGAATATTTTTTTAAAAAAATATACAGTACGTATAAATACACAGTTTTTAAAATTTTAGAGGCAGTTTTTCAAAAAAAAAATTTTAAAAACAAAAAAAAAACTTTTTTTCACATAATTAAACGCAGTCCGAAGTTTTGACATTTGAACCTCTTCCTCTAAAAACCAGGGAACCTTTTTCTCAAGTTATTGTCATTTTTCATATAAATCTTCCAAAATCTATAATGTTTTTAAAAAATTTAAAAGTCTACCACCAAAAATTTTTTACCAACATGTTTATTTATATTCATGTATAATTTTTAGAGAACAATAATTCAATTGCTAAATATATTTTTAAACAAGCTATCAGGACTAAATCTTTGTAACTTGTGTTTCTTTTGAATTTAAAAAAAATTAATGGAGTTTTGTAAACTTTATGTTAAGACGGTTTTATTTTGCATAGTGTTTTTTGTCAATTATTAAAGCTCAATTATTTTTTTAACTGACATTTATTAATGTCAGTGCGTTTGATGCGAAACATGGAATGATTATTTTTCTCTTCAGTTTGGTTTTCTTTAGTATCATTCCGCTTAAAATGTTCTAGTGATAAGTTCCGTTTTGTGTATATTTATTTTTTTACGTTTCACTTAAAATAATGTGTTTTATAAAATAAAGTTCTAACCTTGTTTTATGAAACATTTTAGCATATTATAAATATTTTTCTATAAAAAAAATGTTATTGTTGACAAATTAAACAGCAGTTATGAAATTCCCGTTTGTATAAAGCATTTTTTAAAAACGATTTACAATTTCCTTCTGATAATAATTTAAAAAGGCTAAATCTGCAATTTTTGAAGCGCGTTGGAAACGCGAACCGAAAAGCACGCCTGTGCATGCCGCTCGTTAAACTGCGGCTACCCTTCCGCTTACGGCCACGTTTAGACAATGAGACCCGATACACAATCCACGTCTGAAGCGCGGATTTGCAATTTGCAAAGGATTAATATGGAAATTGTGTAAATAGAGAGAATAAAAACATTAGATTTTTATTTATACATTTAATATATTAAAAAGCTAAAAACATAATGAATAGTACAAATAAAAATGAAAATTCTCAAATCAATAAAATGTAAATAAACACAATTTATACACACAAAAGATTATATAAGGCGTAAATTTTGAAGCGTTAAAAAGTCAGTAAAAATATAATTTTATCACAATTTTTTGCTGCAGGCCATGCAGCTAGAAAGAGCCAAACATACAACAAAATTATAGGGTGCTAATTTTATACTGTTCATCTAGATTTTAAAATAATATTGTTCTTAAAAATAGAAGCAAAAATAATCGGTCGTTAAAAAAAATTAAAACAACCAAAATTATTGAGGGGGATCAAACACATGCCAGGCATGTGTCACAGGAGCTTAGAGATGTATGTAACCTGGAGCCGAAAGTTTGAAATCGCTAAAACCTAATTCCAAACCAATTTTTGGTTTTAAGTTTTCTTTTTTATTGCTTTAAGTTTCAAAATTTTTCTAAAATTACTTTATACTTACAGTTTTAGAAATCCAGTATTTTGAGTACATAGCCGGGTTGCCTTTCCCCATTTGTTTTTGGCGTAAATTTACACTACCAAAATATACTTAATCACTCGAAATTTTTAAATAGTTGTTAAATTTCATTAAAGTATGAATACAAAAACGAAGATTAAAAAAACAGTATAAAAGCTTCAGGAAGTATTTTTAGCATTTTCAAACTATTGTCAGTTCTTTTAGGTAAAAAATAATCATTTTTGAAGAGACATTAGTTTTTTGTTTTTTTTCAGTCATTCAACTGAAAAAATTTTTTTTAGAAAAACATAATATTTCACTGTCGCTATCGGTACGTTCTTTCTACATAAAAATTGTATTTGTATAATATTTGATTTTATCTTTTTTATACTGATTACTGGTATAATTATCGTCTAAATCAAAGCGAGATATGCTTATCTATAATATTTTCCAGTCTTAGTTATTTTTGAACAGACTTTTAGTTCAATTTTATGTATTTATTTATTCTGTTTAAAGACAGGAACATAGCTAAGCAAGTATAAACTGCACTTAAATTGTAATGACGGTAATAATGACCCAAAATAATGACGTTAATTATAAAGATGATAATAATAATAATAATTGTAGTTTTAAAAATATACGACACTAATGGCCTTATTACACAATCAAATTTATCAAGAAAATTAGCAAAATGCGATTTGGTCAAAGTTTCTTGAAAACTTGCAGCAGTGTTCTCTCGTTTTAAAAAGCGGATCTCTAAGAGTGAAAAAACAAAGTCTTCAATTTGATTTAAATCTTGGAGAATAATTTAAAGATCTTAGGGTGATATTTGATGATTTTTGTTTTTACGGTGCTGGGAAGTATAATTCTTATTTGTTCAATTTTCTTCCTTTTCGATTATAATCCACTGATCGATATGCTAACCTTATAGCTAACCGATAGCTAATTTAAGAATTTAAACCCCCTTTATGAATCGACATGTTTTTTGAAGTGAAAATATGATATTTTTTTTTGCCCTCCTGTAGCAAGTCATTGAAGGAGAAAAATTAGTACTATAGGCACTTCGTAGTTAAAAATCCTGTACCATGCCAGTATAGCGGGGACCCAGCCGGAAAATGAATAAATATACGGTAATTGCTCGAAAAATTAATAGGCACCTTACACTGGAACTCTGTTTATACATGAAGTATGAAATATACATAAGTGTCACCATAATGGATAATTACCGTATCTCCTACTTATCTTTCGTAGTATGCAGATCAACCGATCGAAATTTCGCGCGCTTTCGGTCCGTTGATCTGCATACTACAAATGATAAGCAGGAGATACGGTAATTATCCATTATGGTTACGACTATGTATATTGCATACTTCGTGTATAAACTGAGTTCCAGTGCAGGGTGCCTATAGTAACTGCGTAAAAAGTCGCATACGCGGGAAAAATACCATAGGCGAGTTTTTTTGCAAAATTTTGGTTAAAAGTTTAATATATAGCCTAGCTGCAAATTTTTCGGTTTAATAAAGCCTGACCACTTAGAACATCTCCCTCCTTTAATTCTGTCATAGGTGGCCTTGCAGTTCCATGGTTTTTCGAACTTAAAAAAAGTAATGTGTCACCAAAAAAATTATTTGATCACAACTATTAAAGCAACCAGCGTTCTCGCATAGTTGGGATTGATAAAAACCGTTTTTAAAGTATGTTTTTTCTTTTTTGAGCAATTAGTTCGCACGTCACGTGCTTTGCGTTCTTGGCTTTGCTTTGATTGGCTAAAACCGTTTCCATAGTATGTTTTCCCTTTTTTCGACCAATCATTTCGCAAATTACGTTCTTCGCTTCGCTCTGATTAGTTAAAACCGTTTCTAAAGCATGTTTTTCCTTTTTTTCGACCAATCCGAATCAGTTTGAATGTCACGTGGTTCTACAGACGCCGGGACCGTCGAACCAGGTTTCCAAGCTGGCGTACCATTTACGCAGCGGCGGTTTATTGAGCAGATTACAAACTCGGCACCAAAATTTGGTGTGAATAAAATTCCCACTGCCTTTCCATTGGAAGTATTCGTTATAGGCGGTATCATTTCTGCGGCGAATAAACCGATTTTTACTGTAATTTATTATAAACTCTTAGTTTTTGTTTGAATTTATTACACATCAGTATGTTAAATTAAGGTTCTTATTTCGACGGCTAAGATTTTTGCGTGTCTACTAGTATGATCGGTGCACAAAATTCCAAAAAATGCGCGAATCTTCATGCGTCATTTTTGCCCAACCTGTGAAAATCCCAAGCACAAGGAAACAAAATGACTGTTTTACTGCTCGGCCATAATTGAGAATAAAATAAACAAAAAAAAGATATATTATATGATGAGTCGGTTATTCTTAATGATCAGAATAAGAGTTTCGGTTTGAACCGAAGTAATTTTGAGCTGAGCGGTAACCTATTTCTCAAAATTAAGGCCTTTATCTTCAGCAAGCCAATAAATAAGCAATAAAATTGCGCTGAAAACGAGTAAAATAAAAAATACACTTTGAAAAATGTCTAAACGAGTAATGTTCATGCCCTCCAATATCATGCTCAGAAACTCCAGCCACTTAAAGCGCAAAGAGCTATTGGATGAAGCTTCAAGGGTTGCTATGGACTTTCAAAAAAAATAATCTATCCGCTTCAGAGCTCTTGAGTTCCGAAGTCCATACAAAAATGATGCGGACTGGCGACAAAACTCGAAGTTTGAAATGTTATATATCCATAGGGAGGTTAGAATATATGCGGGACATATATGGGAGCATAGCTTAGACTCTTGGCTATCTTTTGAAAAGTTAAAAAAAATGTTTTTCGTTGACATCATCACTACAGCCGATGCGGTGAAAAAAACCTGGTCCCAAAAAAAAACTTTTTTATTAGCATGAGATAAAAAAACGCCGCTTGGTATGCATACTTATTTTGAGTTTTTTCTGAAAGTTTGAGCAAAATCGGCTCGCTCAAATTTTTTTTATAATGCGTTGGCCGTTGAATGCGCGCGGTTTTCGCGATTTTTGGCGAATTTTTGCCAGGCTAATACACTGTCCGAATTATTTATTTTGTTTTGTTTCCTGCTCGAAATGTGTACGATATTGATCATACATATTGTTATATATTAAATGTCCGCCAATTTTTATTTCCTACTTTTTTTTACCTAAAAATTTTTTTTGGGGTTGACCCCCCGGGGGTAGGGGGGCCAAACACGAATCCGAAATTTTTTTTCAAAATTTTTGTTCAAAATTATCAAAAATGTCAAATTTATCACATATGACCAATTTAATTGCGGAAGAGACAATAAAAATTATGACGTAATAACAAAAATTTGCATAACGAAATGAAAGTATTGACAGGTGGTTGCCTTTGACGACAGCCCACCGAGGGTTTATGTGACCTGATACCTTAGTTAAAAATAGCTACCAAATGCGTTGGTAGATTATGTGCAAACTGTGCAAAATTCCTTGTTAGAAATACCTGCACCCACGATCGTAGCCATTCCACCAAAACACATCCGAAAATGTCGCCTTAATCTCAAGGAGAGTTCACAGACAGCCCTGCGAACCCTCCACTCAACACACAAGTCCTTACCTAAGTTGGTCGAAACCAACTATAGCGGTTGGCATCTCAGTTAGGGAAATTATCAATTAAAACAAAGGTAAATAATTATAAATACCTATGCAGGGACTGCCAACAAGGGAACAACAACACTGCCAAAAACAGCACCTTTTTACTGCCCGAACACTGACGGAGCCTTTTTACTGTATAGAACGATTTGATTGACATGTGTGGCGACAGAAATTTGAATATGATAGAAACGCGAATGAAAGCGGGTGTAATGACTACTTAAGACATGAATTAATATTATAAATTTAGTTGACCTAACCTGCTCAACGCTATCCGCCACAGTATTTTCGAATTTAAACGAAAATTTATGTTGCGTTTTCATGGGGTTATTTGGACCATTTTCTAATCTTTTAAATCAAAATAAATTTAAAAAGTTTAAAAATAATCTTTAAAGTGTATTATTTTTGTAAAACTTTTTAATTGAAAGGTTTGCTGCTGCCAGCATACGGGCTTGGAATCCTTTCAAATTTCAAATTCGTCATTTTTGACAGCTTATTGTAAGCTTAATATTAGGTTTTGTTACCTAAACGATGTATCAAAATTCGCCATATGTGATAAATTTTAAATTTTTGATAGTTTTGAAAAAAAAAATTTGAAAAAATTTTTCGGCATTCGTATTTGGCCCCCCTTAGCCTAAAAAGGATATGTGGGCATTACAATAACTTCCTCTCAAATTATTATAATATATTTTATCATTCGGTTCCGCAGTAAAAAACAATGAATCTCACGTAAGAAATAATTTGCTTACAGCGTGTCATAATGTGAACACACCGTTGGCAGACGGTGTATGGAAACTAAAACACGCAGTATAAAATTATTTCTTATACAAGATTGCTTTTGACTAAATGTCGTTTTAATTTAAGGTTATTTCACCGATCCAGATAGTGGAGATAGTTAGCTAGGTCTTCAGGGGTTTTGAAATCGTCGACATGAATGAAAGAATAGGGTGGAGAGGCCCGTTCGTAAGCTTCCTTATCCACACCGAGAACAACCGGGAGGACGTCCCGTCTAAAATTTTTAAAAATTTTTCATTTGAAAATTTTAATTTTATGAAATTTGAAATTCAAAAAATTTGGGGTTTGGAGTGTTTGTAAGATTTTTTTGACATCGAGAACAACTGGAAGGATGTCCCCTGTATATAAAAAATAAAATTTTAAAGTTTTGCGTTTACAAGCTGTACAATTTTTTGAAACCTAAAATTTAAATTCTTTTTATTTGAATTTTAGAGCTTAAGAATGGGATATTTAAGGGTCGTACGTAAATTTTTTTTTAGACACCAAGAACAACAGGTGGGGCGTACTGTAGACCGTCTAAAACTCTGAATGTTTTGCGTTTAATTTGTTTTACAAATTTTGAAAATAAAAAAGATACGACGATTTTGGAAAGTTTTGTTTGTAAAATTCTCTGTTAACACGAATGACAACCAATTAGATGTTCTGTCTAAAAATTGAAAGTTTCTAGTTTGTTAATTTTACTATTTTTGGAATTTAAGAATTGAAAAAATGGGGTATTGGAGTGTTGTTCATAAAATTTTTTCTGACATTGACAACAATTGGTAGGATATTCCGTTTAAACACTTTTAAAAGTTCTGCGCGTAAAAACTTTTTAATCATTTTAAATTTTACAATTTAAAAGATGAGATGTTTTTTTTGAAATGTTGCTCGCAGGATTCCTTGTTGACACTGAGGGCAACTAATAGAATGTTTTGTCTAAAAATTTAAAAATTCTTCGCTTAAAATTTTAAATTTTTAGGAATTTTGAAATTTCAATAGATCATCGTTACCATGACATAATGACTCAGAATCGTCACAAAATCCTAGTAGTAAGTAACTGTGACTTTCTATTTTTAAAACACAATTACTTATTATCATTATTGAGTCAGAGGCACGTTAATTTTATACTGATTTTGACTCTTTGTGTCAGAGTAATGACGAAATATTACTGCAGAACTTATTTCGTAAAATTGTTTGGAATAGCAAGGAAAACCAGCGAAACAGGACGTCCTAAAAAATTTTGTTGAAAAAGTTTAAAAAATTTTGAATTTTTGAAATTTAAATAAAATAGGACTGCAGTTTCTAAAGTTTTAACTGCCACCTAGGAGAATCGGAAAATTCTCCATTCTAATAATTCTGAAAACTTCGAGTTTTAAAATTTAACGATTTGATTTTTAAATTTTAACAAACAAACATAAGGCTTAGGGGCCGGTCCACTAAACCCGTGTAAACTACGTGTTATGTTAGCACGTTGTTATAATCTCTTGAAAACGTTTTACTTTTTCTATTTTTTCTTGGAAAATTTTTACTTATTTTTTTTCTTGTAATCTGTACTTATCCCGCCATTTTTGCGCCCCTAATTTACATATTAAACATATGTGCAATTCGACGTACGTGGTTTTCGCATAGTTTTATACCATCAAGGATGTAAGGTGTATACATTTTACACAGATTTATTATTGTATAAAAATGAAATTTATACCCAAGACCATTCCAAAAGTACTTTTCCGTAATATAATCTTTGCAATTACAATTCTCGAAGGCCAAATAAAATTTATAGTCCTCGTCTAATTGTTTGTCGCAGTGAGGATCACCTTTGCTGCATATGAGACTGCCACAAGCCCCATAAATATCAACCTGTGGTAAATAATTAGATAAATAAATTAATATTTATTTTAAAATTAATTATCTTATCAATCATTCAATAAAAATTAGTCAGTGTCTTAAAATCAATTCATTATTCAATATATAACAAATCAAAGAGGCAACAAAATTCTCAATATTTTTTATTACGCGCTTAATTCTGGCAAATCATTTAAGCTGATAAAAAGGTCTTTACTGTGGGGTCCATACTTCAGAGAGCAAAATATATCTATATAAATACCTGTATGTACTTTTTTAGTAGGTTAACATAGTCTTCTCGATGGCTTGCAGTTATACAATGGGAGACATACCACGCAACCTGAAATAACAATAGTGTGGAAAAATGTTTATTTTATAATTTTTTAGATTTAATGTTTTGAAAATGGCAATAATTCAATTTTTCAATTTTAAGCTAATGCTTGTACAACATAGTTGAGGAAAAAAATATCTTTATCCACATCAGTTTTTGAGAATATTTTGCCTAGCTGCGCCGCAATGACACGTTTGGTATGGACAGTAGTGATGTTCTGCCCCTGGAGCTTCGGAGCAGAACTTGGTGTTTAGGAGCTCCAAGGATAGCCCCCGAAATGTTTTTTGTAGAGCTCCGCACTATTTTTGTAGTAATTTCATAAATAGATAAACAGATTGGGGCAATGATGAAAGAAAACCCATTATTTTGTCAAACTTTTGTTTTAGAAGTTAGAAAAATCTTAATTGTCTTAAAAATGCTAATTAAATAACTTAAAACATAATTCAAGCTTGAATTATTCATTTAAGTTAAGAACTCATAAGCTATAGAACTCCTTTTGTGTAAAAATGGTTGAAGCTCCGGAGTATGATATCCAGGGTAGAAACGTAATTACTAGACAGCATCCACTATGCTACAATTATTATTATAATAGAGATGGAAGTTTAAGGACAAAAATAAAAACCTGAAAAAATTTTAAAAAAGGGAGACAGAGGAAAAATTGAAAGGAAAAAGTAAGCTGTTTTATTTTTGAATTTTTTTTATTCTTTTTTCTCTAAAAACCGGAACAAACAAAATTAACAAGTATGCGCACACTAAAGATAAATTCTATCAGGGTGAAAATAGTTGAGTGGTAAAGTAACCAACCAGTGGTTCTTTGAGAAAATATCACCTGCAAAGACACACATGACGCAACTACATAAATAATAGGCACCTTGCACTGGAACTCGGTTTATACATGAAGTATGCAATATACAGAAGCGTCACCATAATGGATAATTACCGTATCTCCTACCTATCTTTCGTAGTATGCAGATCAAGCGATCGAAAACGCGCGAAATTTCGATCGCTTGATCTGCATACTACGAAAGATAAGTAGAAGATAAGGTATTTATCCATTATGATGACACTTATGTATATTGCATACTTCTTGTATAAACCGAGTTCCAGTGCAAGGTGACTATAATTGGTTACAAACCGCTGAAAACTTTTTTTAAAATTTTTCTCCCTCGCGGGTTTATTGTTTATTTCTTCTTGGCGGAGAGCGGTTACGCTCTTAATTTCAGCCTGGAAGATTTTAGCTTTAGACACTACACATGATTTGTAAACACATAATATTCAAAATTGAATAGCTGCAAGTCCATTATTCAAAACTATGTAGGTATACCTGTGTTTTATAACACACTGGGTGTGGGTGTTATGCACTGTACAATTGGTTTTTTGCAGTTATTAACATATTTTTACAAAAATATTTGATCAGTTTATTCAAACAAATTGCCCAAATAATTAACATACAAATCACTTCGAAATTAGTCGCATACGCAGAAGTATACTCTTATCAAAATAAAAATGAAAAATGAGACACTTAAAACAAACCCTTGAAAAAAGTACCATTTAAATGATACTTTTTTAAGCGTTTTGTTTTAAATGTATTATTTTTATTTTATTTTATACGTTTACCCATATTATAAAGACTTTTCTACAGTGTTAGAGTACACTGTCTACAAAGCTTGGCTAGATCGAAACGCGGTGGCGAGCATCGCCAGTAGTGTTGTTACTTTCCTTTAATATCATCCTTTGGAGCTCCTGCTTTTTAACCCTTTCGGATTTTTTCCTCCAAAAACCACAGCAAATTCGCAGAAGCGATTCCGTGTCAGTGCTGCAGTGTGTTAAACTCCGCGTGCCGCACCCGATGGGCGCCAAACTTAACACTGAGCAGCGGTGACGCAGAATATCTTCTGCGGATTTGCAGCGGAAAGATTCCCAAAGAGTTATGGTAGAACATCACATTTAGGTTTTGACGGCAGATCTTTTCCAATTAAACTTTACTAAAGGTAATTCGATCTGCTGATTTTATTTTGACGTCCAGTTTCAAAAAAATCTCTATCGTTCCCCAACTTGACGGTTTCTCCTATTGCCATTATTTATTACCTGTTTGTTTTTGCCTGCCGCGTAGTTTTTAGAATTTGATTTTTTCTTAATTCTATCGGGTTGATCTTTCGGAATGTCTTGATTATAAGTAAAGCGCTCGTACGGAGCCACAATGTCAGAGTCCCATCTAAATTAGATTTATAATTCATTTAAATATTTTTAAAAACATGAACTCATTCATTTTTTTTCGCAAAAAAAGTTCCCTCTGCATATTTAAAATATAATGTTTTTATTTAAAATGCAATTTAAATTAAAAAAACATCAACATATACATTATTGGTATTCATTAAAATTTTGATTCGGTACATTCGGACTGGGTCCGCTTCTTTCGGTTTGAAAACCCTTTACTCGGTTCGTTTTTTCGTAAAACAAATGTCATTCAAGAACTTTCTTTCTATATGCAAAAAATTAAAAATTACTAATTTTCAACGGGAAGAGCGAAAAAATATCCTTACCACTAATTAGCAGCCATATGGCAACAATAAAAATATTTTAAAAAATAAAATGAAATAAATCTTGGGTGACGTGTGAGCGCTGCGGGGTACAATGT
The DNA here is from genome assembly GCA_030248175.1 of Microlaimidae sp. YZB2_3. Classification (NCBI taxonomy): domain Eukaryota; kingdom Metazoa; phylum Nematoda; class Chromadorea; order Desmodorida; family Microlaimidae; species Microlaimidae sp. YZB2_3. The sequence goes on along the minus strand of JASAMX010020381.1, from coordinate 4,567 downwards.
TTCAATAGACGGAAATTTATCAAAATCGAAACAGAAAAAAACTCTTTTTTATATGGAATACTATGAAGCTACAATCACTCCAAAAATTTAATGCGAGAAAAGACTAGTCTGGGTAACCTCGTAAAATTGTATGGAACCTGGAAAAACCATTTACAATGGTGTGGTTTTGTTGTTTAAAAATAAACCATCAATTCAGAAAAATCAAGCACAAAACAAAAGTCCAAATAAAGCTAATTTCCAAAAAAGTGGTTAAATCAGGTCTAACTAAAAAAATTAAACAGAAGAAAAACACACTATTTTATATGGTTCTTTCAGGTTCCATACAATTTTACGGAGTTACCCAGACTTAATTTTTGTATAGTATACTGCTTAAAATTACATTGAAGTTTTGGATATGAAAATAATTGTATTCAATCATGAGGAGACCATGACGTTTCTTTTAAAATGAGTAAATTTTTTAATGTTTTATATCTTTAATAAATGACATTGAATTCAATGCATTAAAAGGCGGAAATTCTAGCAAAAGACGAAACAAAGTTTCGAAAAAAAGCCTTATATTAAATGGAATAGTATAAAGCTACATAAGTCTAAAAACTAAATGCCAGAAAAGACTGAAACAAGTCTCTTTAAAACCTGTAAACTAATAACAGATTTTGAGAAATTTTCAGAAAAACAAAACCGAATAAAAACAATACGTGTAAAAGCTTTAGTTTGCGTTTTTAACCATTAATAAAACTTAATTCACATAAATTTCTCTCAAAGTGGATTAACTTTTACATGAGTTAACCAGCTGTAAATACCACAGTATTAGTTAAGTCACACGTCGTCAAAACGATACAAAAAAGTATAACGCAAGCGTCACAGTAACCATGAAAAATTTCTGTCAAAATAAGTTATCGCATTGCGCATTCAATTTTGTAATTTATCATTATTTTCGTATAAAACAAAACGTAGCGCCATATTAACGGCTTTTTAAAATCAAATATCAAGTTTTAAGTCCGAAAAACATTGAAAAATTCAGATTTAATATAAGGCGACTTTTTCTTTAATGTTTCTATTTATTACATAAAACAAATTAGCTGTCAATGTATTTGTTAAATTAAAAGTCGCCTTATATTAAATCTGAATTTTTCAATGTTTTTCGGACTTAAAACTTGATATTTGATTTTAAAAAGCCGTTAATATGGCGGTACGTTTTGCTTTATACGAAAATAATGATAAATTACAAAATTTAATGCGCAATGCGATAACTTTTTTGACAGAAATTTTTCATGGTTACTGTGACGCTTGCGTTATACTTTTTTGTATCGTTTTGACGACGTGTGACTTAACTAATACTTGGTATTTACAGCTGGTTAACTCATGTAAAAGTTAATCCACTTTGAGAGAAATTTATGTGAATTAAGTTTTATTAATGGTTAAAAAACGCAAACTAAAGCTTTTACACGTATTGTTTTTATTCGGTTTTGTTTTTCTGAAAATTTCACAAAATCTGTTATTAATTTACAGGTTTTAAAGAGACTTGTTTCAGTCTTTTCTGGCATTTAGTTTTTAGACTTATGTAGCTTTATACTATTCCATTTAATATAAGGCTTTTTTTCGAAACTTTGTTTCGTCTTTTGCTAGAATTAATATTATATTTTTGTTTTAAAATATTTAAGAACCAAAAACCATTTTAAACAAATATGAACTGTTTGTATTTTAAAAAAAAGTTTTTTAATAAAATTTGTTTAACAAATTAATTAAATTGTGCGAAAATCAACAATCATACATGCTGGCTGTGCTGCAAAAAAGAGATTATCAAAATTTTTCCGCCAAAACAGACACACCCATTTCGAGCGGACTCGGTCGGTATTTTATGGATAACAATGATAAAAACTAAAAGATTTTTCAAAAATGTACTACTAACGGATGCAACAACAATTAAAATAACATACAACAATATAAACGATTTTATTTTTGATCTGGTCCAATCATCCCCAGTCTTGTAAAATTATTCGTTAAAAAAGGAAAAGAAATGAAAATTAAAAAAAGAAAGTTTAGTAAGAAATGGTGTAAGAGTGGTAACCATATCAAGGCAATGATATTTTAATATTTTTCAAAAAAAGCTGGTTCCAAATCCTATATTACTCGAGAAAAAATTCAGTCAGATAAAACAAAAGTATCGCAATTGGTAAGAGAAAACTGTAACATGCCATTTGTCTAGAACTGTAACGAGCTATTGTATTTGTTTACTCGCCAACAATATAGAATTAACACGAAATTATTAACTTTTAAAAAATAAAAAAATGTGCTGCGTTCGTGGTTGTGAAGTTTGTAGAATTTCGTATACCAATGGAGCAATAACATTTTTAACACTTATAAGACTAGTTATGAATAACGGTTTTTTAGTGTTAGGAAGAGGGTACAATAACTACTAGCGCCAATCATATGTAGGGGGAAAATTGAAAAACAGAGAACGACTAGTACATTTTACGGTTTAAAATATTTCAAATATTTTTTGGTTCAAAATCTCGACCCCTTCTCCTCAAAATTTCTTAAATACTTTTTAATATTACAAAAGCAAAAACAGTTTTTGGGGATTTTTAGTTTTTTGCCGCTTCGTAGGTACGGCGCTGCTGGCGCGCCTGGTTCCCAGTTTTTTAATGTTTCAATAACAGAAAATGGTTAATTTAAAAGTTTGGAATGGACTTTTAAAATTTATTTTTAAATTTTGAATAATTTTACTATCAAAACATTAAGAAAACCTTTGTAGGTTTATATCTTAGTGATGATTTCTAACTATTGTGATATTTAATTAAAAAACCAAACGTTATTTAACATAAACTGATATATTAAAGTACTTTAACATATTGAAACATATCATCATGTAGCAATTTTAGTTAACTATATATTTTAGTTAAACTTTAAACTTTAAACTAAGAAACTAAGAAAACTACGATTTTTTCAAATTTTATTTTTTTCTTTTTTTACCCTTTCTCGTACAGTAAATGTCAGTATCAGCGCCAAACGATTGTTTATGTTTGTTTTGTATGTAACTGAACGAAGACCATTGGTCGGTGCTACATCTAACCAAGTAATAACGATTGCTCACCAGTTCATCGCCCTCATGTATCAAAAGTACTCGAAAACGATGGCGTCTTCTCTGACTTATTATGACGCTATCATCACGACATTTTTGCAATTTTTATCCCATTTTAATGTATTTTAAGTCATTTTAGACCAACTTTCACTCAACTTTCGCTTTTTTTGTTATTTTTTCTCTTTTTTTTCTTTTTTGTTTCTTTTCTCCCTCGCTCGTTCCCCCCCGTCCTATTCCCCCGTTTCAAAAAAGTTTCTCCTGTGCCCCCTGTTTTGGAATTGCCCCCTCCAATAAAACCCGGCGGGCAGTTCCCAGGTCTGCTACCTCACTTCTTTACTGTCTAAACATACCCCTAGGTGTAAAATCGCCCCTTTTCTCTGTTCTATTCTTAGAGCATTTTTAAAGGCTAGTCTTCCACTTTTTTAAAATTGATTTTTAAAATAATGATTTTGAATCGAATTCAAAAAATAATCTGAATAAAAAAAGCTTTGGCTAGCGCTAATAACTTATAATCATTCTGTTACCGATATGTACTCTTCTATTATTATCAATAGAATACATGCTTATATATGTTTAATACTATATGTTCAAACACTTTGCCGACATTGTACATTTCATTTTTTATGGTTGAGGCAGTAAGTATAAATCTATATCGTCAGGGTATATGTTAAGTACTCTACTTCTTAAGGTTTAAAAATCAGATTCAGGTACGGCCACAATACAAACACAGTTTAGAATATCTGTAAAGTAAAAACCAAGAAAAAATTTGGGCCATTATGAGTGGTTTATTGCCTCGATTTTCAAAAAACTGGCAATGGGAATAATATAAACAAAAAAATGAAAAAAAGAAGAAGGAGAAGAAGGAGAAGGAGGTGAAAACGAAAATAAATTGGATGACAATTGAATTTACAATCGATATTATCTAATGATAATTAAACCGTTTTCCCGAAATTTGTCGCTTTGTGGAGCTCTAACCACACGTACAATTAATGTTTTTAAGCAGATCTAAAAACACAGAACAAAAATTCGTTTATTGTTTTTCATTCCTGACAAAATAAAAATAAAATAAATAAATTGCTTAAAAAATAAATCAACTGAGGACAGCTATCAGGCTGTCTGCTGTTTGTTGAGACTGCAGACCTTTTTATTGTTGCCGGAAGGCTTTATTGTGCAGTTAAAAGATTTTTTATATATTTTGCAAATTTATTTTTTATCAATAAATAAATAACAGCGACCTAAATGAAAGTGGCTCTTAAGAAAGTTGCGTTTTTTTCTTCATTCCAATGAGCCCAGATTATTTTGATCAGTTAATTGCAATTGAGGAATATTAATTTTAAGATATGAACGTTAGAATAATATCAATAATAAAATAAAGAAGAATAAGAATATGAACATGAACTTCGAAATTCACCTACATTCTCTAATAATGGTTGGTGCGGCGCCGGGACTAATTTGCTCCTGCTCAGGTCTGAAGTAGACATATCT
>JASAMX010020379.1:0-26683 GCA_030248175.1 Microlaimidae sp. YZB2_3 | reverse complement strand
TTTTATTATAAACAATTAAAAAAGGACTTCAGGATTTTTTTACTATATATTTTTGTAAAAAAATCTTTTTTACAATTTAAAAAAATCTTGAGATCATTTTAAATTTTTTTTTGCGTTACCGCTAAACAATTAAAAGATTAAACACATTTTTGTTATCGTAATTTTTGTAATATAAGAACTAAAAATGACGTGTTTTTTGTGTAAATCAATTTTTGTTTTTTAATTGTTTCATTAATTGTGATTTTGTGTTTCGTATATATTAATTTCATGTCTTGGTCAATTTAAATAAACAAAGTATTTCATTTAATTTCATAATTTTACTCTTACTTTTACTTTAAAAAATAGGTTTTACTTTTACTTTTAAACAAAATTCTGACCGTTACTTTTATATAAATTAAAAAATCACAAATTACTTTTACTCTTCCTTTATTTAAATTAATTTTTTTCAAATTACTTTTAATTAATCGAAAATCATTACTTTTAACAACACTATAGTCTATACAAAAATGATGGGGACTGGCGACAAAACTGGAACTTTGAAAGGTCATATATCATGAAACGCGAGTAGAATATGTACCGGACATATATCGGAGCATAGCTCACACTTTTATATTAAAAACTTTTTCCAAAAAAACTAAGCCTTAAAAGCTTATGTTTTTCGCATTTCCAGGTTATTTTGTTAGGAAAACATATTTTCAAAGTTAAAATCCATGTGTTTCGTCCCCCTAGCCCCCGGGGGGTCAACCCCCCAAAAAATTCTAAGGTCAAAAGGGATAAAAACCGGCGGACATTTGATAACATGATCAAAATCGTACACAAGTCGAGCAGGAAGCAAAATAAAATCCATCTTTTTTGCAGTGTATTAATTTGGCGAAAAATCGCGAAAACCGCACGCTTTCAACGCATCATAAAAAAATTTTGAGCGAGCCGATTTCGCTCAAACTTTGAGAAAAAACTCGAAAAAGTATATTTTGACAGCATCGAGCGGTGTTTTTATCTTGTACAAATAAAAAAGTTTTGTTTTTTGGGACAATAAAAAAGTTTTGGTTTTTTGGGACAAAATTTTTTTGACAGCATCGGCCGTAGTGATCACGTCATAGAAAAACAGTTTTTTCTAACCTTTTCAAAAGATAGCCAGAAGTCTGAGCTATGCTCCGATATATGTTCCGTACACATTATACCTTGCGTTATGTAGATATGACCTTTCAAAGTTCCAGTTTTGTCGCCAGTCTTCGCCAGTCCATTTTTCTATAGACTTTGAATACTGCTTATAAATTTTGGATCAATTTTTTATAAATTTTTAGAAAGTATCGTTTCAGAATGTGCTAAATTAGTTCACCAAGGTTTAAAAATAAATTAACACATTATAAAATTTATTAAACTAAATACTTAAAATAGTACGGTAGTCCGTTTAACGCCAACATTACTCGGTTAATATAGTGTAAAGAAAAAATTATGGCAGGGGACAGAGGCAATCAAAATCGAAGACACAACAGTTTGATTCTGTGCAGCACCTTTTCATGTTAATGTGTTCTGTTGTGCAATCTTGTTTTTAGATGGCCGAAGTTGATCTGTTTATTAATTTATTTATAAAATAGAAATTAAACAGTTCCAGATTTATCACTACTAAATCACAGTAGTACACACAATAGGTAAATAACCAATAGCTATATCAATAAAAAAGTTATTTATGTTATACCCATTCTATTCTATTCAAAACCGTTCAATACGCAAAATATAATGTGCATAACAACACCGCATAAAAACTATAGTCATAAGTACCTAGATAATTATAGCACATATTTAAAAAAACACATTCAACGTTTTATTACACTACGGGTTTAAATTAAAAGACATTAACCCATAAAAACTTTACATTTAATTATCTAATTATTAAAAAATTTATAACTTTTGTGTTAAGTAATCTGGTTATTAATATAAGCAGCAATATTTGATTCGGTTTGGTTGGTTGGTGAAAGTTTGGTTGGCTATAAAATAAATATAACCCATACTTCGAAAAAAATTTCATTGCTAAGTTTATTCCCAAATCTCAAAAATGAATGCGTCAGTGCACCTCTAACTAGCATATCTGCCTTTTCCCCATTATTATCTACATCTTCGTCGGTTATAGGGTATCTAAATTAATTTCGGCCAGGCCTTAATTTCGACCACCAATTTAAAGTGTTAGAAAATTGGCTTATTTTTAAAACACAAAAAAACTAGCATAAAAATAACTGGATGAATGCTGAATAAAGTGTTTTGCAAAATTTTTTTATTTTTGTTATTCTGCATTATCAACATTTTCATACAAAGAGTGAATTTTTTGTGATTTTCCTAATTTTTGCTTTGTGTTTAAATTAAACTATATTAAATTTAGAACGAAGCACTATATAATCTTAAAATATCATCTATTTAATCTTTATCTCAAACTTTAATCAATTCATTTTTTGATATTTTCTTCAAAATCACTTTGCAATGCGTTTAACTAACTGCGAATTTTAAGATTCCGTTAATTTCGGCCACTTTAAAATTAAGGTAAAATAACCTGCCATTTTTTGTTGTTTTCAAATATTATCCCACTACCGTATTTATAAAGATTTGTTTTGCTCGTTTGACTTTTTTTGACGTTTTTAAGCCAAAAAATTCAACAAAAAATACAGGTTTTTAAAACTTCTTTTTCTAGGGTTTGGACATAATTGTTTAAAGTCTTACTAATAATTATTAAAGTTTGCAAATGGGAAAAATTAAGTTATATGTACAAGAACAATACCTAAGGATAAATTTACAACCTTTAAAAATTTTTATTGTTAGTTTTGGCAATGGTTATAGCCAGTTTTTTTAGGTGGCCGAAGTTAATGGTTCGCGCCTTAATTTCGGCCACTATAAAAAAAACTTTAAACCTCTACTGATCTTTAAGTTCATTAGAAAATTTAAAATTTTATACTGGAATTAGAATAACAAAAATAGCTGTTATATGATTTTTAGACCAAATTTTTGGTCGATTGGAAAAACCAGAAATAACTTATCCAAAAAAATAAAAAAAGGTGGCTGAAATTAAGTCAGCTACCCTAATTCATTTTTTTAACTTTTACAGAAATATAGTATAAGAAAACTTTCCATTTGATATGTCTATTCGCGCGGTTGATCCCGAACATATGCGAAAATAGTTGAATCAAAACAAGAATACAAAACCAACCCCCTCCTTTTTTCCCCTGCGTGCCCGTATCAGTAAACACAGCCACAGGAGCGGATGATCTTCCAAAAACAAAAGAAAGATAATAAAATGCTTCTTGGCTAAATATTTGGTTGCGCTTGTGTTCTGGTGTTTTAAAAATCTGTAGGATTTCAATTTATAACTATGCTCACACAAAACTGATGATTAAGAGTGTTCATATCTTTTCAATTAACTTTTTTAACCTTTAATTAAAAAATGTCCTAATTTCAAAAATTAAAAAAAAATGTTTTTTTGATAGAAATTACAAATGTAAACAAGATTGGTACATGTAGGTTGATCAAATCTGGGGGTATGCATACTCAACCTCAAAAATTTCAGTCGCCTTTGGCATCTGAAAATAACCCTTTTTGAAACTTGAAATAAATTTTTCTTTTAGTGTGCATGATTATAAATTATCTGAAAACAAAAAAAACTACAATTACTTTACTTTACTTTAACAAAAACAATAAAACTATCATGATTTTTCTTTCCCACAAATTGTAAAAATATTTTTGACTTTTTTTATTCACAAGAAAATATAAGATTAAAAAATGGAATATTTTTTGAAAATTGTCAGTAGTCATTTTAAAAAATTTTGCACCCAAAAACGTTCTAAACATGAAAATTTAAATAAAATAAAAATAGGAAAGTTGACCAATAATAAAAAACAAACACAATCTTTAAAAACTATTACAAACATATTAATAACTAACACAAATTAAAAATCGAAATGATCGAGGAAAAACTGGGGCGGGGGGGGGAGGTCAACCACTTAATCCTTTGCCATTTCTGAAAAAAGCGCGTTCAAACGCGTATGGAGAAGCGCACTAGTGCAGCTCAATTTGTAACCGAAAAAAAAGATTTTAGCAATACAAAGCTAAAATGCAATTAAAAACTTTTTGAGATAAAGTTAGGTTTTTTTACCAATTTTTTCGGTTAAACTAAAAAAAAAAAAAAATTTTAGTAAATTAATCAAAAAAAAAAGGATATGGCAAAAACGGGTTTTTGGGATTTTAACCTTCTTTTTCCACAACTCAACGACTTTTTTAAATCCGGATATAACCTTTCGTCTCACTCAAGATTAAATTGCCCATGTATATATATTGTTTGGGCCAACTGTGCACTGTGCAAACCATGAACATAATATTTTCTTTTTCCTGAGGTACAAAATGGTATTTAAGGTCTACTTGTTTTAAATTTCGCAACATTTTTTACACTTGTATATTGTGTAAAAAATATCACGCAGAGTGTGGTCATTATTTTTTTTTAATTTTAGCCAAATTTTATTTCAGGTACCCAAATGTTCTTAACACTTTTATTACTACATGTAAGGTTTCTTACGATATCCTGGAAGTCTCTAATGTTTTGTTAATAACAATGTACAGAAAGTTAACAAAGGTTTGTAGTTAAAAACATATCTTCGTGAAACCTTTTTGCCAAATAATTTAAAAAAAAAAACGATATACCATTGACAAATTTTTTTTTATTACGTTTGAAATTTTTTAGAACAAGCGTCTACTTTGGGTTAATAAATAATTTTAAAGGGTACAACATTTTACATGTACAAATAATGAGAAGTCCGAACAATCCAAACGTCAGTCGAGGGTTTAACTTGGTATTTGTCACAACAATAACGTATCATAACAGTAATTTTTAGCTCTATTATAATTAAATATTAGGTAATTAAGACACGATTATAACTAGCAATTTTTGCTGCTGATCAAACAAACGTCTAAAATTTTATCCTAAAATTTGACAAAATATAAACAAAAAAACATTCGTATTATATAAACATTACAAACTTTGCAAATATTCAAAAAATAAGTGTTTGCCTATAATAATGAGCTATATAGGAATTGATTATAAAATAAAAGCCTTTTTACAAATGATTTCCAGCGGAACTCCAAGTGAGGTCTAGAGTGTATCTCCATTAATTATAAATATCTGAACAAAATAAAGTAAGACACTTTGTAAAAAAAAAACGCGTTTTGAAACTCAATATTTTAATTTTTTTGTAAAGGAGTTGAAGAATGAAAGTTAGGATTATGGGTCAAAACAGATATCGTTAGCACTACTATTTTAATAGTTTTGGCCCGATTATGAAAGACCCCATTATCTATCTATTTAAAACTCTTATCGAGAAAATATGTACTTTTTTGCAGCGTTTTTTTATTTAAGCTTCATCTTTTTTTAAGGATTTTCTAGAAAAAAATCTTCTGTGTTATGCTATATTATACAAGCAAATAAATACTTATTACTCGACTTCCTATAAATATTTATGCCCATTATTATTAGATATATGATGCACGAGCATAACTACCTTGCATAAAGATAATTTGACATACAAAAACAACTAATTTCGAGAGAGCATTTAGAAAAAAAAGTGATTATAAAACCAACATAAATCAAAAAAGCCTATTATTAGATTTTTTATTTCATCTGTATCTATAGTTATGTAACAGTTATTTTGATTAGAAAACTACCAAAATAACATAAAAACAGTTACGACAAAACGGTTACAATTTTGCTTATACTTCTATAATTGTTTATCAAGCCATAAATAATCCAGGCAAAAAAGACAGGGATTTCTGGGCGGCGTTTGGCTTAACTACATTTCGGATCGCATCAAAATTTTACCTCCGCTCGCTCTGGACAGATAGAAGAAAGGCGTGGGAGCCACGCCAAAACAATCTACCCTGGACCTGCCCCATTTAAGATGCCTTTTATGATGAAAACATATCCTCCAGAAATAACTTCATGATTTGTTATCCCATGTCTTAAAATATGTTGTGATTTTTTAGCTATAATTTTAAGATGATTTGGTTTGGTTCTATAGGCACCCAGTTATCGACTTTACGGATTAACTTTCTGTAAAAGAAAATACTGGCTGCTATATGGTAACTATTATTAAAATTGTCAAAACGCGATTTTGTTTACTTTAATCCAAAAATATGAAAATAATTAACCATTTTTGCACTGTACCGTTATACTTACTTTTTATTCTTACAGCGTAATGGGTCTTTTTTGCGGTCGAAAAAACTTTATCTGCGCAAATTTTCGACATAAACAAATACATACCACAATAAAAAAAACAAATTAAATCAATGCTGCCAAAAATCCAAATTATGAAACATCACCGATGACTATTTAATAAAAAATAAACGGCCGATTATCGGCAGCATAGGCAGGGTCAAATGGGTTCATAAAAACGGCTAGCCAGTCCTAGCGGCCCATATAACCGCTCAATAAATTTCGATATTTAATAAATAAGCTACTGACTCCACAGGCACCATTTTCCATCTTTCGGTTCAAAGTTATGGAGAAGAATAGTGCAAACAGATGTTAGGTACGGTACAGCCAGTATCCTTTGTTCGCCGTAAAAACCTATACGTATTTGCGTTATTGCACGTGTTGATTTATATGTACCATGGACAATCAGAAGAACCACTAACCGAATGCGTTTTTCAGGCCACAATCATCATATACAAACATAATTCCGTATATTAAGAAGAAAAAATGAATGCCGCTAAGATAGAATGAGGAAGGCAAATTTGTCAAGTTTTGATCCGTCCGAAAAAAATCTTTTTCTTCGTGCTCTGCAAACAAGAGATAAGCCACGTAAACAAAATAAACCATATTCGATATCCATTTATCGCCGTAATGTTAATTGTTCATCGTCAAAAAGGCCATTTTATAGCTTAATAAATTTGGACTCCTCCAATTCCATCACACAACAACCACCCCATTACATGAGTCGCCACGTTCCCTGAGACGCCCACACGCTTTGTCGCTTTAACTATTAATCCAGTTCTGTCTTTTAAAAAGTGCCGCGATATCTCGCTCGTTTAAAGTGCGATTACGGAGTCGTTTCAGCTCCGAAATCCAAAAATAGTCCTATTCAACCAGCGAGGACGGTGTCTCATTCACTCAGCGCCCGTTGTCGTTGTCCTCGAATTGGAAACTGGTATTTACGAAAGCCGCTTCCTCCACGCCACTGGCCACGCCAGAGCGGGAGCCCCGCTCGCTTTTCTCCTTTTTCGACTTTCGCTTCGGGACCGCGGGGACGGGAGGGGGCGGGACAGGCGACACCAGAGCCGCCTGGTGCCCAGATTTAGAAACCGAGACGGAGGAGGAGGAAACCACCAACTCCTCATCTTCGCTGTCGTCAATGTAGCCTGAAAGAAATTAATTTGTTAAAATAATTTAAGACTAGACTAGACTAGATTACAAGACAGACTACCTGCACCACTGTCGATAAGAAAGTCAGTGACGCCATTACTCACAGGTGGGCATCCTCTTGGATTTTTTTGGGGTGTATTGGTTATACTTGAGCGCATAAAAAACCCCATTTTTAGCGGTTTAGTACTTGGAACCCCTAAATTTTAGGAAGCGCAAGGGGGTTATCCGGGGTACCAGAAATTTTAAGGGGGGGGGGGTGTCGGCAGTTTCAAAACGTGTCGGCGTAGTTTGTATACTCATTTTAAATTTTACAACCCGAAGAAACATTAGAAATTCGCTAATTACTACCCTACCATTACAGTGGCGTGCCCAGGATTTCATTTCGGGGGGGGGGGCGGTCTGGGGGGGGTCCATACTAACCCTGAGGGGGGGTCTGGGGGCGGTAGCCCCCCGGCCATGGGGGGTCTGGGGGGCGAGGGCGCCCAGCGGGGTCAAGGGGCAGAGCCCCTTGTCAGGGGGGGTCCAGGGGGCAGAATGCCCCCCGGGGAGAAAATTTTTAATTTAAGGCGCTAAAATACACTAGAAATTTTAAATCCAGATGATAATTAAAACAAAATTTAAAGTTTTTTTTATTCCTATCCATTTAAAACATGTGTTTAAAACGTTAATAAAAGGTTAATAATGTTTAGAGTAGTTTTATTTAACATGTATGCCTAACTATTGAGCGGCAAAATCGATTTGAAATTGAAAAACTGAGATAAATTGTCAATTTAAACTACCCGCGAAGCGGGGAAAATTTGGTTTTTTGACTATTAATATGCTTTTGGAAGGCATCAGGAAAGTTTCTGTATTAATATTTAAGAAAAAAAATTTTCTCTCCCAAAATTCAAAAAACGTAAGGGTCCCCCCTTACGAAAAAATCCGGCTTCGCCGGATTTCGGGGGGGGGAGGGGTGGCTGCCCCCCCTGGGCACGCCACTGTACCATTATAGTGATTAGATTAGTCGATTTAGTGGACGACCCTCGGACAAGAGGACCTCTGGGCGAACCCCGTAGCAGTGGTTGATCGTTTCCGGGAGTAGAAACAGGGTATTAGCAAGGTGAGGGGAGTACCAGACGGTCCTGGACCCAGTCTGAACGAAGACCCCGTTGGCCGAAAAAAACAACAAAAAAAATCTGAGCTATTATTGGTGCTAACAAAAGTGCGAGAATCGCAGTTACGATAATTGTACCTATAGGAATCATAATACTAAAAACTGAAAAGCAATATTTTCAGGGTGATATCACTCTAAAACTTTCAACCGGTCATTTTTGGGGTATGCTCTGAAAATTAGGAAGGATGTAGTAGGTATATGTCTTTTTCCACGTCCATGCTAGAAGTGTTTTCCTCATGGAGTTTCATCTCATAGCTTAACCTCAATCCGAAATAAGTTTTGCCCACGAAGTATCAGCATAAATTTGATTTTTCTCATAAAAAAATTATTAAACAGCATCTGCTTACCACCTCTCCCTTTTTTCTTGTTTTTCCGCTTGAGGTTTGATTTTTTTGAGGATTTAGCGGGCCCTGATTGGCCGAAAATGTCGTCATCGTCGTGGTTTGAGTCGGAGTCCGGCTGGATCTGCGGGGACAGGGGATTGGATCCCGTGGACAGCGTGTGCCTGGGTTCACGATGGGGCCCGCTAAAACATAAATAACAAGTTTAACTTTATAATAATAGTAGAGATTGTGGCGCAGTGGCAGAATGCACGTATTGCTTACTCAAGGTCCCTGGTCTGGATCGAGTCCCGATTGAGAGATGATACATACATTATGATACATAATAAAGATTAATATTTTTCTATGTACTATTTGGCCGCGCATTTCGAGTTAAGTCACATCGCCGGGGAGACAGCGTGTGCGTGGGTTTGCGATGGAGCCCGCTAAAACATACAGCCTTGTCATTGTCACTACAGCAAAATGAGTAACAGTCGTTATAAAATACACGTGACTGTGGTGACATGCAGCCAAACATTTTTGTTTAGATTATTTCCCCAAAAGTTTTAGTTAATGAATGTTTAAGTAATTTCGGTAGTTTTAAAACTAAAATTTTAATATTGTGCCATTGTAAAACTCACAAATAATTTTTTGTAGTTTTTTTTGAGTAATTAGTATTAAAATATCTAAAAATTACCTATTTCTTCTAAACAATTTAGTTTACAGCTTTGCGCGTAGTTTTTTATCGAAGGAAAAAATCATCGTTACTACCGCAGAATGACTGTGACTCATTTATAGGTGAGAAAAAAAGGGGGGGACAGGGTGGGGTCCACCCCCCTAGCCTCAAAATTTTGGGACCTCCCCTAGACGAAAATACAGGGTGGCCCCCTCCTCCCAAATTTCCGAATTTTTTACCTCTGATCCCCTCTAGAATTTGAAATCTGACCCCTCTCCCCCCTCGGGTAAATTTTAGGTACTTTTTTTATACTAAATTTTCTTCCAAAAACGTGATTTTTAACACATAATTCATGTTTTTACACCCTTTTTACACCAGAATATCGCTTTTTATTTAATAAAATGTAGTGTTATCTTATAAAAAGACCAATTATTAAAGTTATTATGGTTTAAAATTGTTTTGCTTTGGACACCGAACACCACCTGACCCCCCTTCTGGATTTCAAAATTTTGCACCCCGGGTCTACCTCCCCTAAAAAGCTAGGGGGTCCGGACCCCCCTGGGACCCCCCTCCTAGAATTTAAAGAAACGTTTAGTTTAAAAAAAACTTTAAAAGATGAAGTAAAACTACTATACTTATGTAAGAAACAGCCCCCTCTCATTTATTTATTAATTCTATGCACAGAAGCTGAAAATACCAAAAACAACCTTTAAAATTTTTAAATTATTTTACCCCATTGTCGCCCTGTTGTCCACTTGTATGATCGTCATGCCGGCTGGGACGTACTGCTGCTGCTGATTGGCCAGCGGTGGTGGCTTTTGGACCGCCTTTCCTGCTCCGGCACCCAACGCCGGTCCCAGCTGAGTAGAGGCGTAATCTCCCCGGCGGCCCGGCCCGGCTGTGTCGTGGTGGCGCTGTCCGGCACTTTGATACGGCTGCACGGTGCTAACGGCGGCCACGGCTGAGTTTTTTTGCTGAATCGCCTGCTGAGCGCCGGGCGCCGCTGGGTGGTGTTTGCCCGGCCCGGCCTGAGACGGCTGCGGTTGGCGCTCAGTGTTGACAGGAGGTGGGACTTGTTGGGGCGTGGCCCGGTGGGGCGGGACCCGGGGCGGAGGCGGGCCGTCTGTCGTCGGTTCCGGTGGCAGGGGTTTGTTCGGCGCTTCCAGAAGGGGTGCGGCGGCGCCGTTGAGCAGATTAAATTCTGTCCCGGTGTTCCCGGGATACGGGGACGGACTGGCATTCACCACCACTCGGGACACGCCCCCCAGCTGAAACGTCGACGACTGCTGATTGGTTGAGGACGGTGTCACCGAATGACTCGCCGGCCGCTGATTGGTCGCTGTCGCCGCTGAAGTCAAATCCAGGGGTCTCAGTCCGGCAGAGCCCAATGATGGGGGTTTAGATCCCGTGGAGGCGACGGCCACTGGAGGCCCCGCTTTCTGCCCGCCCAATCTAAATTGGGTGTGGTTTTCAGCGGGGAAAGCCTGAGAAGACAGGGCTTCCGCCGGCTGGGAGCCGAATGAATTGGCGCAGAGGGTGTCGCCCGACTCGGGACTCAGCGGAGTTTCCTCTTCCCGCTGCTGCTGGCGGTGGTGGAGTGGTGCCCCGCCGGTTGCCGTGCCCCTCAGCACTGCCAGTTCTAGGGAGTCGGGGGCGGGGTAATGGGCGGCTAGCTCGTCGTCTTCCAGCAGGGCCCTGTGCGCCAGCCCGTCGCTGTGCTCGCTAGAGTTCAGATAGTAGGGGTGGAAGTTGGCCGGGGAGGTGGCCGAACCCCGGGGATCGATGCCCCGGCCCGGCCCGTCCTCCCCGTGCCCTCCTGAGCTGCGGCTGCTGCTTCGACTCTGCCGGTACTCCTGCTGGCGTCGTTGGATCCCTGGGGACGAAAGATCCCCGTCCACGGAGGAACCCGCGCTCCCACCACCGCGGCTGTCGCTACTGTCCGCCTCGAAGTGCTCGTAGGTGATCTGGCTGCGGTGAGAGGCGGAGCTCGGATTTTCCTCCGTCCTTCCTCCACCGGAAATAACCCCGCCTCGCTGTTTCCCTTCCACTATATCCTCCAGGTCGGAAGCTTCTGAACGCCCCGATTCGTCAGTCGTGCTACCCTAAAAGAAAACATCGAGGTGAATGCTAAATTGTTTAAAACTGAAGTAATACAACGGGGACGCTTAATCAAAAATGATAGTAATTTGAGCAAACTTTAGCAATCAAACAGTAAATTTCCTGAATAATATAAACAAACTTTTTTGTAACCAATTTTCAGAGCAGGTAACTTAACAATATAATTAAATTTAACCTCTATATTAAAAAACGGCAAAATTGTGTTTACAATTTTAAACATTATATTTTGCAAAAAATTTCCACTCATTGTGAATAATTTTAGGCTTCAAAGTTGATTTTGTCGCATGAGAGATGTCTTTATTTTATTGTTTAAGGTGGTTTGTTTTAACAAAGTAGAGAAAATAGTCCACCCAAATCAATTCCACAGAATTTATCATAAAATCTAAGGTATTCTTGTATCTAAAAACTCACCCTTTAAAATTTGTGCCTACATTTATCAGCAACATTTGTCACATACAGGGGAAAGGTTGCGCCGGTTTACGAGTTCTACAAAACCAAAGCAATATTAATGCCCAGCCGAAAAGCTTTTTTAGCATAATTTTTAGTAATACTGAAACATCCTACAATAAAAGGCTCAAGTGTTACCCAGACCTGTGCACTGCCCCCCACCGGGGTTTTATTGAAGGGCGGGGGCAATTCCAAAATGGAGTGGCGACACGGAGAGCAACTTTTTTGAAACGGAAGGCAATAAAACGGGGGGAAAGCAGGGGAAAAAGAGAAAAAAGAAACAAAAAAGGAGAAAAAAAGACAAAGAAGCAAAAAAAAGACAAAAAAAAGCGAAATTTCAGTAAAAATAGGTTTAAAAAGTTTTAAAATGCATGAAAATAGGCTAAAAACTTCAAAAATTACTCGATGATGGCGTCATAATAGGTCAAAAATGGCGCCATAATTTTTGAGTACTTTTTCAATTTTGGGCGAAGGGTGGCGAATCCCCCAATAAGGCGGGAGGAGGCATTTCCAAACCGTGCACAGGTCTGGTTACCGATAATCACAAATATTGCAGCTTCGAAATTTTTTACATCTTAAAATAGCTAGTGACCATGACCATACGTTTAGACTCCCGAAAGAATTAAGGTCGCTGAAGACACCGTAAATTTTGGGAAGTATATCTCTCAAAACCTTTATTTTTTAGCATTTTAGGAATATACAGAAATGGAACCTGTAAAATTTGAAGTGTTATAAGCGGCTTTAAAATTTTTTAGATAAGGAATGAGTAATTCTGCCTGCTTCAATTGCTCCCAGTCACTTTCATTTTCAACTTAAAACAAAATTTAATTTTTTTAATTTATCTCATTAATTGTTACAAATGTTTTGTTCATTACCATTATCATTATTCTATTAAATTTAATTTAAATTTTTTTACAATTTTAAAACACTTTTATCAAAATTTTTTTAGCAAATTTATATTGTTTATTTCATTCCTCTACCTCTAATTATATTAATATTTTCTTTTACCCGTGTTTAGAAATTTATTTTCGGGAAAAGCCTCTTCCTAGTATATTTTGGCTATTACTGCGGGGTAAATATCCCTTGTAAAAGCCAGGACAGGTAGGGCACCTAAGGCTACTTAACTTACAAATGCACTTCAACTTCCTGGGTATTTGTTTCTTCCTGACTCAATCATAATGAGGAAAGAGCGGGGAGGCGGAAAGTAATAAACCTTAATTTCAAATATGAGGAGCTTATCGCCAATCCACGTCCCAGTCCTCAACCCCGGATTTTTATGATTTACCGTACTCGTCGTTGCTACGGCAGAATAAGTCACAATTCATATAAAATACATGGGACTGTAACTTATTTTCAATTTAAAACAGCACCCTGTACACTACAAAATAAGTCACAGTCACGCGTATTTTATAATGACTGCGGTTTATTTTGCTGTAGTAACGACGTACACCACACTCACCACAATATGCAGGAGGTCGCTGGCAGAACCGATGGAATCTTTGTCGTCTTGATCCAAGCCGGGCGGTTTCAACCGGTGAATCGGGTCTTTTCCGGTGGCGGCGGGTTGTTTGCCGTCGGATCCGCGGGGTGTCGCCTTTGTCGTTTTCTCCTCCACGTCGTCGTCGGTGTCTACGAACTTTTTATAGCGGTTCCCGGCCACCGTCGTCGTCTGCTTGAGAGAGCTGGCCAATGAGCGCAAGGGGGCGGAGTCAGTCGATGTTTCCAGCAACACCAGCCCATCATTTGGGGAGGGAATATCCGACACCACCACCTTCTCAGTCGTCGGCGTTTCTGTAATTGATTTACATTTTTACAATAAAAAAGCCCACAATTACACCAAATATAACAAACAATGTGCAACTCCTATATAAAAATTAAGTCAGCGTATGCTATTATAATGAAATAGTCCATTTAAATTGTATCTCTATTATAGTTGATTATACACCATTTTAATTCAGGCGAATTAAAATCGAGAGTAAGCCATTATAATGGCATTTACATTTGATAAAAACAATTAACATATGCAAATTATTTACAAATCGGGACAAAAATTTCTTTATTTCAAAAATTTTTAATTTTGACAGTTGTTAATTCAAAAACGAAACCAAGCCGGACCTCTTTTTTAAATGTCTGAATAGCCCAGTTTTGAAATAACTAGCCATTATTAAACTTGTGATGTATGAAATTAAGTTTATGCCATTAATGGCTTGGCTTACTCTCCATTTTAATTTGCGTGAATTAAAATGGCGAATATGCCATTACCTTTTAATAGGACTACTTCATTTTAATAGCATAAGCTGATTAAATTTTTTGAATAAGAGTTGCACATTTTTCGTTATGTTATATAAATATATTTTATTTTTGATCACATCAAGTTTTAATCTAGTAAAATTGGCGAATGGGCGCAATGGAGTACGGGGAAACGATGAATATTCTTGTGTGTTTGTTTAAAAAATACTTTCGTTTTTGGGTCAACAATAGTCAAAATTTGGGAATTTCGTATGATTATGCCGTTTTTTTTTAATTTTTCCGGCGCTTCTTTAAGGTTATCGCTCAATTAAAGTTAATTTTGTTATATAGATCTTTTAGAAAACGACAAGTTTTATTGCACCAAATTTTTTTCTAATAAATTTTTTTATATTTTTTACTTAGCGTTTATCAAACTAATAAAAAACAATTTACAGCATTTTGGTATAGTTAAATACACACTTCACGTAAAGCATAAATTCTTTTAATCATTTTATAATGTTAAAATTTTCGAAGCACGTTGGAAGGCCTTTGTTTAGCTTTGGATTCTTTTTTTCTATTCCTAAATTTTGAAGAGTGTACAAGATAATGTCCCCAATTGTTTTTTTATGAAGGTATCCTTAAAAAAGTCTGGATATCTGACATAAACACATCTTGGTAGTATGGCAGTAGTTTTGGAAGTGCTAGATTAACACGAAGAACACGTCAAAAATACCAGAATTTGCGTATATTATGTTTGTTCTGTGTTTCAATAGTGGTATATTTCGCTAAATAAGTGTTATAAATCGCGAAATTTAGTATATTTCGCGAAATTAGGGAACAATGATTCTAAAAATTTAGCAATTTTACGCAGGTGAAAAAAAACTGAAAATTTTTCGAAAGCCTGTTATAAATCTTACTTAATCCATTAATTAGAAAATTGTCCTAAACAACTGTTTTTTTATTTATTTGAATAAAACAATTTAACTGTCTATCATATAATGCAAATGATCATGCTAAACCATTTTCATGAAAAGTTTAAATTAATTTGTGTTAGTCTATTTTAAGGCTAAATATTCGGCATTTTAAAGCGTGGCGTCGTTAAGTTTTTGCATGTTTAAAAATTAAGATTTCAACGTGCTTCTTCCTATCACATTCAACGTCTTCACTCGCAAAAGGAAACGTGCGCTTATTTCCCTGTTTCCAAATTAGGAGTGCTTTCCATTATGGTTGAATTATATCTGGCTGACCTCGTAAGTTTGTATGAGAGACATAAGCGGACCAATTAAAATTCTGCGATTATGACGTTCTTAAAAAAAACCACAATAAAAACGCATAATTTTATTAATTCCCACCTTTTCACTAAATATACAAAACTTAATCAATTTTATCCTTTAAAAAATTAACATTTTTGTTCGGGGGGGGGGGGGCCCCCCCCCCCCCCCCCGGGCCCCCCCCCGGGGCCCCCCCCGCCGGCGCCCCCCCCCCCCCGTTTTGTTTTTTTTTTTCGGGTTTTGGCGCCTGCCCTCTTTGGAATTGCCCCCCCCCCCCCTCCCCGCGCCCCCAACCCGGGGCGGGCCCCCCCCAAATTTTCCCCCCCCGGGGGCCCCCAGCCCCCAAAAACCCTTTTTTTGTTCCAGATTGAGTAAGATCAATAATTGTAATATTAAACCGTTTTCGCTGAAAGTTTTAAATGGTTTTATTGTTAAATAGTTGATTCAATACAGCAAATCATCGAGGTCAGCTAGGTTTTTTGTCTATAGTTTTTTGAGTTTTTTTTTATACGATTAAGTTTTTTGAAAAATTCTTACAAAGGAATTTTAGGGGTTTTATAACTTAAAAATATTTTTTTCAAATCTTAAAAATATTGTTGTATTTTAATATCTAGATTTTTGCTCCGCACGCAAACCATCTTACTTATGGTAGTAGCGTTCATAGGTGAGAACGGTCCGGGAAGCTAGGGGGGAGGTGGTTACCCGGGGTAAATCAAATTTTGAATTCTAGGAGGGTCCCAGGAGTGCAAAATTTTGAAATCTAGAGGGGGGTCAGGTGGGGTCCGGTGTCCAAAGCAAAATAGTTTTAAACCATAATAACTTAAATAATTGTTCTTTTTATAGGAAAATACTACATTTTATTCCATAAAAAGCGATATTCTGGTGTAAAAAGGGTTTAAAAATATGAATATGTATTAAAAATTCACGTTTTTGGAAGAAAATTTGGTATAAAAAAAGTACCGAAAATTTTCCCGAGGGGGGGGAATCAGATTTCAAATTCTAGAGGGGGGTCAAGGGTAAAAAAATCGGAAATTTGGGGAGAGGGGGCCCCTAGATTTTCGTCTAGGGGGTCCCAAAATTTCGAGGCTAAGGGGGGGGGGTGGACACCACCCTGCCCTCTCCCCTTTTTCACCTATGGTAGCGGTTAAAGCCACGCTCCAGATAAAAATGGAATTTTGAAACAAACAAGAGAGTTATTATTTATGATGACAAGTCAAAATTTTAAGATTTTGTATTTTTTTTGACTTTGTGTGATCCCCCAAAAGAAAAAAATATTACAAAATCTGACATGGCTTCTTAATTTGATAACTTTGATCACTAAAATTAAAAGACCAAAGATTTCTATTTCTAAGTACCATACCAAGGGTTATTGCGCTGAAATTCATGGAAAAAGGTCGCGTTAGTAATGTAGGATTGAAGAGAAACTGTTAATTTTAGTTTTAAAAACAAACTTATTTTTACAAACTATCTTAATCTATTTTTAGTCTTTTGTAGCTTAAAGTTTTGGAAGGTTTTTCGCTAAACTTAATTATAATAAAGAATTTGATTTGGCCAGTGATGGTGTTGTAAACAAGTAACCTATACTATACAAAAATTAGTACCTGGTTTCACAACAAAAATTACTACTTAGTTTTAGTTTTACCGAGTTTATTTAAAATATACATAAGTTTGCATTCTCATTAATTTTGGCGAATATATCATCATAGATGTTTTTGGTCGAGTCCGCTAGGGGGGTCCACCCCCGGGTGAAAAGCCAGAATTTTTCAGGGGGGGGGGCCAGGGGGTTTGCACCCCCCTTGCTTCTTAGGGGGTCGACTCCGAGTGCGAGATTTCAAATTTAGGGGGGTTAGGGGGGGTCCGATTTTTTAACAAAGTTTTTTTAAATCAATAATTTAAATGTTTTCAGGTCTAATATTGAATTTTATATACTAAAACAGCGTATTTAGGCCTAAAAATGTATTGAAACACTGTTTTTTAACTAAAAACCGTGTTTTTGACAGTAAATAAAAAATTATAGTAGTAAATTGGTCGGGAGGGAGGGGAGGGGAGGAGGTCAGCCTCGCTAGGGGGGGGGTCAGGCCGGACCGCTCTCGAGCTTAGGGGGAGAGGGGGGAGGGCTTGAATTTTTTTAGAGGGGGGGGGGTCCAAAATTTTGGCTTTAGAGGGGGGGGGTGGACCTCTCTCTCTGTCCCCCCTAAAAACATCTATATATACTATAAAATACTCCCAACAAATGCGGCGGAAACTAAGATGTTTCTGTAAGCAGGTTGTACCGCAAATGTATACAATTTGCATACTAGTAAAATGTGCACAAGTATATACAAAATCAACGCGACTCTGACTCAGATCATAACGTTTATGGTATGTGTGTTAAAAATAAAAGAGTCACAGTAACGAGTATTTTATGAAGATTCTGATTTATTTTGTTATGTTATGTTATTCAGTAGCTTAGTATCATGGTATTTGTTAAAGTAACTCTAGCCCCTTTTTAAAATATAAAACACAAACAACTATAATAACGTATGTATATTATTGAAAGTTATACAAAGATAACGTACAAGCAAACACACAAGTTAAGATTAATGTAGAAAAAATAATGACGCTAAAAAACCACAAGTACTATGACTATTCAAACAGCAGTTCAAAAATACGGTTTTATGGGACGAGTAACAAGTGTGATAATTAAAACTTAAAACATGAATTTAGTTTCTCATACTAGACAAATTTTAAAAATTCTTGCAGAAATAGCCTAAATCTTGCCAAGGTAATCAAAAGCTTAATTTTTATATTTGGTTCAATTTCTAACCAATAATAAATAAATGAATACGAAAAATGAAGCCGGCTACGTCAACGATGATTTAATTAGTTTTATTTTTGTCTGTGTGGTATTTTTTAAATCTACCAACCAACATTTTTTGAAACTAAAGTTAATCACATTTTGTTATACGTTTACCAGGACTAAAAGACCTCTTTTTTTCGAAAAAATAGTAATTAGGAATTGAACGATGTTTTGGCTAGAAAACTTTTCGAAGTTTCGCCAAAATCCGTTCATTATTAACGAATTCAATTTATTTAGGATCCCTGCTCTCTATTGGTACTTGTTTTTTAGTCTTTACTAACTAAAATAGTTTTTCGTGTTAAAAATTCTTCGTAATGTTAGTAACATTCAGGATAATTTTTAAAGCTGTAATGGTCTAACTATAAACGAGGTATATAATAAAAATATTATGTTAGATTTATCTTTTGCTATGTAATACTTTGAAATTTATGGTTTTAAATATTTTGGCGCAATTTTTCTAAATAATTGAAATCTTTCACACAAATAGGATTAAATAAAAGTGTCAAAGTCTTAGTTTTTTGCACGTATACACTGACAAAAATGTTCTGATAAAATCTCAAACATTGGTCAAAGCGGGTAAAAATGAATTCAAAACGGTGCAGACAATAAACAAGCCAACTCATGTTAGCAAAATATAATGTTCCTCATAATACAAAAATTTTTTAATTGTTATTTTAAATTTAAAAAAAAAAGTTTTTAATTAAATCATCGCATTGGCTTTTGTTAGAATATAAGGGGAAAAGCTACTGAACACAAACACCACAAAACTAAAACTTAAAATAATAAACTACAAAACAAGAAAAATATAAGTTTATTAAATAGTAATGCACTAAAAATTACTTCGAGCACTATATTCATTCACAGTTTAAACACTATATTCATTCATAGTTACAAATAAAACCCATGCAAAAATAATTATAATGCACCAAACACAGCAAACATTTTCATTTTAAAGCAGTATATTCAATAGTTTTTGATTACCCACTGCAGTTGGTAATCAAAAACTAGACGGATTTCAATAATTTTGTATATAAAAAGAATGCACCAAAAGCTTATTTTTTGAATTTCTTGGTAAAAAGGTACTTTCTAATTTTACACAAAATTGGTGGATATTTTTTAGAAAATATTGAGCATAAAATTTTATTAATGCGTTATGGGAAAGTTATATTCTGGTTGCGCAAAATTTTAAAACGAAATTTTTTTACCTATATGTTTAAGTAACCGAACCGAAGTGATGGGTGGGGTTGGGTTAAACATAGATTAGGAGATGATTCCAATCCGAGAAACACATTCTTATCAGATCGTTTTTTCTGGAGTGCATTTTGATTTTACCCATTTTTTTTAAGGAGAAATAGGTTACACACCGCTAATTTTTGTCAAAAAGTCGTTTTATGGCTTGAAGCAATTATTTCGACCTCAAAATTTACGTCATCATGAGATAGTTTAGAAGTCATTATAAAGGGTTTAGTTTTCTTAATTTTTCAAATTTATTGGGGGTTTACGTTTAACCCTTCTTACTTTCCTTCCTTCCTTCTACTGCGAAGTGGGGAAAAGAGTTAATCCTCCCTCCTCCCCAGAATTCGGAGGGTAATTAACCTCCAACCTTCCCATCCACATGTATTCTTTCTGCACATTATGTTATGTAACTTTTGACTATACGCGGGCCTTGGACAACCTTTATGATTCTAAGAAATATTATACTAAAAAAAGTACGGCCGTCCCAGACGGCTAAAAACTTAAGTAGTATCTAAAACCTATTTTTTACGTTTTAGTACTAAGAAAAAACTTCAAAAAAGAATAAACTCCCAAAAAATGTGGTAAAAATGTGTTCCTTGAATTTTAACGCCACGAAAATTCTAGGTTTAAACTTGTACACTTAATAAAGTTGGTTTAAACAGAAAGTTAAAAGTCCTAAATAGGAAATCGTGGCGGGGGAGGGGGAGGGGCGGCCGCCCCCCTCAAATGGTCGCTAGATGGTAAAATTTAAGGGTTTTGAAAGGCTAAAAATTTAAAATTTTCTAGCACCTCGTTAATTGTTCGGCGCCAATAAACTATAAAATAGTTTTGGTACCACAATTGACGCCCAAAAAGCAAAAAAAGGTTGGCGGGTCGCTCAGCGGTCAAGTTCCATAATATGAATATTTCTCGCTATTTATGTTGCCTAATGTTATTAAAAAAACTCAATAATTTTAATAAACAATAAGTGCTACAAAACAATCATATTTGCAGACCTGTGCACTGCCCTCCGGGGTTATAATAGGGGGGGATTCCAAAACGGAGAGGGCACGGGGGCAACTTTTTTGAAACGGGGGGCAATAAAACAGGAGGGGCAATCAGGGGGGAAAGAAAAAAAAAAGAGAAAAAACAAAGAAAAGGGAAAAAGGGACAAAAAAGCAAAAATAAGGTAAAAATAGGTCTAAAATAGCTTAAATTGCATTGAAATAGGCTAAAAACTGCAAAAATTTCGCAATGATGGCGTCATAATAAGTAAAAAATGGCGTCATAATTTTTGGGTACTTTTTCATTTTTTCCGCGGGGGGGAATAAAACGGGGGGGGGCATTTTCAAACCGTCCACAGGTCTGATTTGTTTGATATGTCTATATACCTTCCCCTCTCTCAAAATTTCCAGCCGCCTATAGCAATGGCTCGATAATTTTTTCTATATAGACTAGTTCTGAATAAGGTTTTTTTAGTGTACGAAGAGGGTACAATAACAACTAGCACCAATCATATGTAGGGGGGGAATTAAAAAACAGCGAGCGACTAGTACATTTTAGAGTTCAAATATTTATGGGTTTAAAATCTCGACCCCTTTCCTTCAAAATTTCTTAAATGCATTTTTTTGGAGATTTTTAGTTTTTTGCCGCTTCGAGGGTACGGCGCTGCTGGTGCGGTTGGTTCCTACTTTTTTAATGTTTCAATTACAGAAAATGCTTAGCTATTTAAAAATTTGGAATGGACTTTTTAAAATTAATTTTTAAAAACCTATGTAGGTTTGAAATTAGTCACAAAACACAAATTTCAACTTAATTTTGGCTAATTTGAAATCATTGTTCACGAAAATACTATTTTAGTGATGATTTCTAACTAATCTGATGTTTAATAAAAAAACCAAAATTTATTTAGCACAAACTGATATATTAAAGCACTTCAACATGATGAAACATATTATCGTGTAGGAATTTTAATTAAGTATAGGTTTAAAGTAAAGAAACTAAGAAAATTGGAATTTTTTCAAATTTTATTATTTTCTTTTTGTACCCTGTTTCGTAGAGTAAAATACGCTTATTCAGAACTAGTATATAGCTACCCTAAAAAACAGAAATGCTGCTTATCTGCTTTGGTTTACAGTGTGGGTCTAGCCAGGGGGTCTAAAAGATCTCTAAATACCTTTTTTTGTGAAATTCAGGCTTTGCATATGTCTGCTAATGTAATATTTAACTAAGAAACCATGTTTTTACCACTAAAAACATTTGGTTACGTCCCTGATATTAATGACATAAATTGTATAAGTAAGAAGAAACCAAAAATACAGATAATACTAAAACACGAAACGTAATTAAAAATATTAGTCTGCATATTGTTAAACATTTTCAAATAAATGCTGAAACAGGGCTAAAGTTACAGTAAAAAACACAAGGTTACTTGTAAACGGAGTTAAATTATTTAGTTAAGAATCATAAAACCAAAAATTAGTCTTACAGAAACTAGTCCAAAAATTAGACTCTTTTTACCCCTCTCAACTCACTCTTTTTACATAATCTATTTGAGGAGTTTGGGGCATCAAAATCGGGCTTGAAGCAGCGAAAGTCGCTTAAAATGCAGTTTAAGCCAAATATTTAATTTATGATTCCACATTTTTCAATTTCGTGGTCAAATAGCTTTTTGTGGATTTAGGATTTGGATAGATAAAACTCGTAAAAAACACCACAAGTAGATTCCTTATTACCTGCAAAGTTATAATGTGTAAGACCCAAGTAAAACATTAAAAATGACGTTGTTTAAAAACCGTTCTGATTAAATGAGGGGTGTAGATCCGAACGGGGGTTCCGCTGCAGTTGAAAAGCAACTACCCGCAGTTGTTTTAAATCAAAAAAAAATAATTCAAAGTGCTATCTTCTACCTTCTTTGCCCGGGGTAGTGATGTCTGCCGAGAGTTTTTTCGCCGTCGGATTGCTGGCGGAGGTCTTGCTGTCCCGCCTTCCCCCGCTGGATACCACCGACGAAGCCCTCGACCCGCTCTAAAAAACACAATTTTATATTAAACTGAATTCAAGTTTATTTTATTTATATTTATCAATTAACTAAAGTTACTGACAATAATATACTCATATCCACGTAGACAGGCTGCTTGGGATAGTTCACGTAAATTTGACCTTTAAAATGAGATTTAGGGGCTATGCGGCCACTCCCAAAATGGTCGGCAAGAGGAAAAATTACGGACGAATTTGTGCTGGTAAGGCACCTTGAACCTAAACGATCTCTTGGGCAGTTTTTCTTGGCAAATTTTTCTAACGCAGATTATTTATGTTTCGTAAAGAAACAAAATAAGAAAATGTCGAATACAAATACAGCGCCACGTGAAAGAAGCGTACATTATCTTGCAAAATACTGTACGGCACTATTAGAAGTCACAATTTTAACAGCAAAATTTATTCATGCTGCAATTAAGACCGGAACCGCTCTCTACATGGAAGAAAAAACCAAAAAAATGCGCAAGCCAAGAAAAATAAAATAACTCGTCAGTGTAATTATGAAGTTGCGTCGCGTGTTTCTCTGCACGTGATATTTTCTCCTAAAACGAGTGGTTGGTTACTCAACCAACCCTACAATTTCAACCTGATAGAATTATTTACAATAAGTTTATGGCAGGAAATAATTAGGCTAATTACTGTAGTACTGTTTCTTTCTTTTAACCAATTCCTCAATTTCTTTTCTTTGATACAATAAATAAAAATCATAACCGGTCGCCAGACGGACACGCCAACAGTGCACCAGTGGCATGCATACATGAGCATGGACCGGCAAACTAGGGGGTGGCTTCGTGGCTACCCCGGGTAAATGGCCCTTTGAAAGCTCGAAGGGGGGGGGGATCCAGGGGTGGTTCCGTACCCCTAGTTTTTTAGGGGGTTCGACCCGGGGTGTAGAACAGTTTGATATCTAGAGGGGTCAGAGAGAGGGGATCCGGTTTCCAAACAAAGTCACAGTAAATCATTTATGTAAGTTTTTTAGCTCTAATATAGAATTTTATACACTAAAATAGGCCATTTATGTATAAAAAGAGTACAAAAAATACTATTTTTTTAACCACAAAACAGTTTTTGTGACAATAAATTTTGACCTAAGCTCATACCCGAAATTTGGCTCAGAAGGAGGGGGGTCGATTTAGAATTCCAGAGGGGGGTAGGGTGTCAAAATATAAATGGTTTTTTTTGGAGGGGGGGGGGGCTAGATTTTTTTGGGTTCCGAAATTTCGAGGCTAGGGGAGAGGGAGGACCGCCCTACCCCTCCCCCCTATGCTCATGTTTGGTGGCGCGCTCAAGGGGATGGACAACCCTCCTTCTCCCCTCTCCGAATCCGACGAAGCCAGACCTTTTTTAGAAAGGATAAATTCCCATTCAAAAAAATGGACCAAAATTCTTATGACAAAATGTAATATTATATAAGTTTTTTAGTTAATCAAACAATAAAAAACCCTTGTGCATAGTGTTTAAAATATTCGGACTCAACTCAATTTGAACCCATTTGTCCAGTATGTGCTCTTTTCACCAATTATCAGACCTGTGCACGGTCTGGAAATGCCCCCCGTTTTATTGGAGGATTTGCCCCCCTACGCGAATTTTTTGCAATTTTTAGCCTATTTCAATGTATTTTAAGCCATTTTAGACCTATTTTTACCTTATTTTCGCTTTTTTTTTGTCCTTTTTTTCCCTTTTCCCTTCTTTTTTTCTCCTTTTTTTCTCTTTTTTTTCCCCCCTGCTTGCCCCCCGTTTTATCCCCCCCCTTTCAAAAGTTCCCTTTAAAAATTGCCCCCCCCGTTTTTGCCGTTTTAGACCCCCAAATTTTATCCTTGGCGACCCAAAGGGGGTCTAACTCCGAATTTTCCCTTTGCCGACCAAAAAGAGGGGTCTAGACCTCCCTGGCTACGCCCATGCCGACACCCCCTCCCCCTAAAATTTGGAGGTACCCCGGACACCCCCTCTAAAATTTGGGGGGTCCCAATACTAAAAACGTTAAAAATGGGGTATTTAAGGTATACCCATAAAAAATTTTTGGAACAGCCCCCCCCCTCGAATCATACATGGGCAAGTTGGTCCGGAGTGGGGGGGGGTTAAACCAAACCCCAAATTAGGGGGGGTTAAAATCCGAGAAACGCAAAATACCCATATCGTTTTTTTTCTGGAGTGCATTTTACCCATATCGTTTTTCGATTTTGAAGGAAAAATAGGTAAAAAACGCTAATTTAAGGTCAAAAAGCCCTTTTTATTGCATTTTTGAGCTTTTTATTGCTTAAAACATTCATTTGGACCTCAAAACTTAAGTTTGGAGGCAGTTAGAAGTCATTTTAAAGACATATTTTTCTTCATTTTTCCAAAATTGGGGGGGGTTAACTTTTTCTCCCCCACCCACTTCTGAGTGGGGGGGTTAAACCCCACTTCTCAGAATTTGGGGGGGTTAACCCCCCCCAACCCCCCCGTGCCCATGTATGGAATTTCGGGGGTCGGGTATACCCCCCAAAAAATCCGGGAGGCTGCCTACCTATGAGCAGACCTGTGCACCATAGGTGGGCGGGGTAAGGCGGGGGGGTTAATACCACCAAAAATTCCGATTACTGCCGAACCCCCCGCCCCGGGTCATTTCATGTGAAACCAACCAATATTTTGAACAAAAAATACATTAATCTCTTCGATTTTATTTAAAATAGGTGTGAAAGTAGCTTCTATAGAATGATGCTTATATGCAAAATCTTACATTCCTAAACCCAGCGTTTCCTGAAATAAATGACCCCTGAATTTTTGGTTTCTGGACCAATTTTAAAAAAGTTCATATACCTTTGAACAAGATATAACTGAAGAATGACCATAAGCTTCCCCTATGTTACTATATTTGTTTGAAAGCTAATAAACTGTTCTATCGTTTAAAAATGACAAAATCATGGCATTTGTTGGAAAAAAATTGAGTTATTATAAAATTAAACAAATAAATCGCTCATACTCAAAAATTTACTCATTTTATTTTGCTAAAAATTTAACAGCTTCTAGATGCAATTCTTTTCTACCTTTGTTGTAAATTTTAGCAATCGTTCTTTTCTAGTTGACGTGTTCTGGTTGCTTGAGTCATCAGAATCAAGTACGAGCAAATATACGAAATTGCGGTTTTTTCTTTCTATTATATAAAATGATTTATTTATCAATTGTTTTAAGTATTGAATTACTTCTTAGTTTAATGTTGGCAGTTATGATCTTTTTTTTCGTTTATCCCAATAAATTATGAAAATTTGATACAAAAGAATTAAAATTTTAAATATAAATTACAGGTATTTGACAGTCTTAATCTACAAAGATGTCTATGATTTTTGCATGTTAATGGACAGGGAAGTGAAATTATAAAAAGTAAGGAAAGGGAAAAAATAACTAATTGCAGAATTACTAATTACTAATTGAGAAGTATTGCAAAACAATAATGTTTTTTTGATTAAATATTTAAATACATAATCATGGAGAAAAAACAAAAAGATCTTCAAATTTTAATTTATGCCAAAAAATGTGCTGATCCACATGGACATCATGGAAAAACAATAATAAAAACCTCCTTACGTTCTGTAAAACCAGAAGAAGTTAATGTTCCTGGCTTAAAAAACCGTCAAGTTGGAATGAAGATTTGCACAAGATGTCAAAAAAAAAAACACTAAAAGATGAGGAAACAAAGACATACAGCATTGATGAAAGTTTAAATGATACACCTTTATCTACAAGCGATGAAGATTTGGTTCCTGGAGTATCCACAACAAGCAAAATTCAGATTTTGCCTGAACACGCTGACGAAATAAATGAAAGCCTACAAACATTTGGAGTGTCACCTGTGGATAAAAAAAAATGAAGTTTTCTCCAGCATATGCTTCCAAAAAAGCCATTGATACCTCATCAAAGGTTGTCAGAACTCTTTAGTACATGACGGAACATAAGCTTAGAGAATCAGGAGAAAAAATTGACAAATCAAAACAATCGGTGGAGAT